>SZWC01007979.1:50656-113586 GCA_023375785.1 Penium margaritaceum
CTGCCGGTCGCGCTTGACCTGAAGGCCAAGGTAGTAACTGAGCTCTCCCATGTCTTTCATGTCAAGCCTGGCAGCAAGGGACTGCTTCACATCGTCCAAAAGAGACTTGGAGTCAGATGCAATGAGCAGATCATCAACATAGATCAAGATGATGATCTGGTTTGCCTCTTGTGTGCGCCCATAGACAGCATGGTCTGCTTCACTGCGCACAAAGCGAAGGCCAGCTAACTGTTCATCCATCTTGTGGTACCATGCTCGTGGGGCTTGCTTCAGGCCGTAGAGGGCCTTCACAAGCTTGCACACCAAACCTTCCTTCCCTTCCATGACATACCCCTCCGGCTGCTCCATGTACACATCCTCCTCAAGGTCACCATTCAGAAATGCACACATCACATCCATTTGGTGCACCTCCCAGTCCATAGCAGCAGCAAGAGCGAGGATCGCTCGGATGGATGGGAACTTAGCGACAGGTGCAAATGTCTTATTGCAATCCACACCCTCAGTCTGCGCATACCCCTTTGCAACCAGCCGTGCTTTGTACCTGAGAACCTTACCATCCACACCATGCTTGCGCCTGAAGATCCACCGGCATCCGATCACCCGGCTGCCGCATGGAGCCTCCTCGAGAGTCTAGGTGCCGTTCTTCATGAGCGCACCATACTCCTCATCTGCTCCGCCATGCCAATCTGCCGCCTCGGCGCTGTGCATGGCTTCAGCGAATGTGGCTGGGTCATCGGTGACTGTGAGAAAGAGAAGCTCGAGGTCAGACGTCTCCGTTGGTGGTGGAACGGTGCACAAGTTCACCAGCTCCTCCAGCGGCCTTTGTTTGTTTGCAAGGCACTCGGATCGCCTCAGCGGCTCCCCACTGTCCTTTGCACCTTTGTTGAGGCGTGCAGACCATCGTGGCAGCTACTGTGCGTGGCTTTGCTGCTCCTCCTCATCAGATTCTGCTGTCAGCTCCTTCTCCTTGTGAGCTCCCTCCACCTCCTTGTCTTGCCGCTGTCACCGCCATCTTTCGCACCGCCCTCTTCTGCTACCGGTACTTCTCCCACTTCTGGTACAAGTACGGGAGCAAGCGGAACTGCCGACATAGGGCTCCAAGTCCAGCCCTTCACTTCCTCTTGGAAGACCACGTGACGGCTGCGGATGATCTTGCGTGTGGCGAGGTTGTCGAGGCGGTATCCCATGGTGTCGTAGCCGAGGAAGGCGGCCTTCACCGACTTTGCGTCCAGCTTGTTACGGCTGCCGGTAGGAACGTGCATGAATGCGCCACACCCAAAGATTTCAGGTGCGTCAGTGTTGGCTTGCGTCCTGTCCATGCCTCCTCTGGTGTCATCAGCGGCACGGTGCCCGCAAAGCTTCAGTTTTTCAAGTACACGGCGGTATTGACCGCTTTCGCCCAAAAGGTTGGCAGGAGCTCCGCGTCTTGGAGCATCCTACGAACATGCTCCATGAACGTGCGGTTCGTGCGTTCAGCCACGCCATTCAGCTGCGGTGTTCCAGGTGGGGTGACCTCGTGCTTGATCCCGCGATGCCTGAGGAAGGTGCGGAAGTCGTTGGAGAGGTACTCTCCTCCACCATCGGTGCGAAGCACCTTCAACCGCCTGCCACTCTCATTCTGTGCAGCAGCAACCCACACCTTAAAAGCATCAAAGCACTCATCCTCTCAGGAACGATACCCACGTCTTCCTCGACTTGTCATCAATGAACGTGACAAAGTACAACTTGCCGGACAAAGATTGTGATGGCATGGGACCGCACAAATCAGAGTGAACGAGTGAGAGAAGCTCAGCCGCCCCCTTCCCCTCCCCCGTGAAAGGAGCACGGGCTTGCTTCCCTTCAATGCAGCTCTTACAATCCGATGCACTAGGCTGCTTCACCCCCTTGAGCTCCAGGCCGCGGACCATCTGCTGCATGGAGATGATGGCGCCAAAGCCGAGGTGACGGAGCCGGCGGTGCCACAGGCCGATGTCGTGTTTTGCCTCTCTCGCCACCAAAGTTGAGTCGGCTTCCTTCTCCGACACCATGTAGAGGTGGTAAAGACCGTCCTCCTTGTTTGCTTGGGGAGAGATGGTGCAGCCACCATTCTCAAAGCAAACCTGTATGCCTTCGGAGATGAGAGATGAGACAGAGAGGAGGTTAGCTGCCAGCCCCGGAACATGGAGCACCCCCTCCACACGACATTCCACGTGTTTACCGTCAATGGAAGCACAAAACACAATCTCACCCTCCCCAACTGCCATTTGCACATGCTTGTCCCCCATGTACACCCGACGAGGCTCAATGACGGTGTAGACAACGAATCACTCCCGGCGCCACATCATGTGCCGCGTGGCTCCCGAGTCGATGATCCAGAACAGGGTGGTGTTGTCGGAGACGTGCAGGACCCGGATGGTTGTCACGAATCCACTCTCTCAATATGTGACATTTGCGGAAGCGTCGGATTGTTTTCCCACTCCCACTCCAGCCGCAAGGTCCGCCTTCTTCTTTTGGCATTCTCGCGCCCAATGGCCCGACTTCTTGCAGTAGTGGCAGTTCCCCTTCTTCTTCCCTCTTCCGCCGTTACTCCTGGTTGATGTAGCACTGCCCCCATGACCAAAGTTGGTGATGAGAGCGACGTCCAGTCCGCTTCTGCCCTCCTCTCCCTTATGCCGCTCCTCCTCAAACAGCAGGCTTTCCTCCACATCATTGAGGGAGGCTTGTCGCCACGCTGGTCCAGGGTAACAATGAGAGGAGTGTAGCTGCTAGGAAGGCCAGAGGAGATTGTTAGCATGAGCACACGCTCCTTGACAGGGTCCTCAATCACCGCAAGCTGGTCAGAGAGAGAGACTTCACCATGTTGATGTAGTCAATCATGGATCCGGACTCATCCATCTTCATAGTGTGAAAGCGACGACGCAGCTGCATGTTCATGAGGATTGACTTGGAAGCATAAGTGGACTCAAGATTTTTCTAAACCTCCTTTGGCATGAAGATGCCACGGACAAGGAGTTGCTGCCGTTCGGCGAGGTGGAGGTAGATGATTGCAAGGGCGCGGTCACGCTTCTCGCGGTAGGTACGGGCCTCGACAGGGGATAGGGAGCTTTCTTCTGGTTCCTTCTCCTTCTCATCCACCTGGCTCCAGAGACCCTTCTCCGTCAGCACCATCTTCATGTTGTTGCTCCAATTGAAGAAGGTCTTGCCTTCGAACTTGGCGATGTTGACGCCGGCCACCACAGAAGCGGATGTCGCCATGTTAGTGCAACATTCAGCCCACAAACGGCTCTCTCACACAACAGGGTGGAAGGAATACCTCAAGGATGAGACAAAGCCTTGTTCTAGCTCTGATACCATTGATGGAGATTGGGGCAGCCCTCAGGGAGGTGATCAGGCTCACTAAGAGCCGCCTAGGTAGGACCAACTATTTGTGAGAGGGGGTTGCAGGTTGCACAGACAGAAATTACGGAAGTGAATGTAGGTTTGCAGAGGACGCAAATGTCTGAATCGACTCTTGAGTGAGAAAGTAAATTTTTACAGATTTCTAACAAGCCCTTATATGCCTCATTTGGCCTAGGGAGTACTGAGATACACTCTGTCAAAGCTCACCCTCTAGCACACTCCTAGCCTAGCGGGATGAGCGGCAGTCACCTTGTCACACACGAGAATTATGTCTCACACCACTTGGACGACAGGAAATCATGGTCTGCACCTTCCTTGAAGCATCTTGGAGGTCCTCCAGCCGTCTTTTCTCCTTGAAGGCCGCTCTCAGCCGTCCTGGCCAATAATCCTGCCGCCTTTTGAGCTCAAAGTGCTCAGGTCATCACTTGAACCCGACCCATGATCTCCAAACTTTGGAAATCCATCTCACTCAAACGGACTCCGTATCGAGTTCCGTAAAGTGTGTTGGAACATGTGAAACATCCTCTATGAGACTGTTATGCCGGATGATTTTTATCGAGCAACCTATTTTTTTCACTTTCTGGCACTCTCATATCCATCCATCCGGGCTCAATTCCAACAGGCTCCAAATGCACCACGGCCACACAGGAGGTAACCAGGGAGACCTCATTGACTGGGATGAACTCCTCTTGATTTCTTGGTTAGAGAAGGATGCTTCCAAAGGTCAATATCGAAGCACCTTCCCTGGCCTAGCGAGCAAGGCATGGTGGACGGCTCTACCAAGGGTTTCTTTGTTGGCCGTAACGAGGGCTTTACTGCTCCAAATGGTGCGTTCATGGATGCATTCTAAATCTTAGAAATTAGGCTAAAAGGATATGATTTAATCCTATTATGCCAAGCAACAAAATTTTGTTTTGATTCAATTATCTTGAATGCGATGGGTTTCTTTCAACTTCTAGTCTATGATCCTTGGGCTCCACACTCTTCACCATTTGTGTCCATTGGATTCTCCAGACATTGGTGGCATGCATGGGTGAGGGCCAGGCATCCTTGATGGTGCATGCACACCCTCTGGAACCAACAGGATGCCATGCATGGAGCTCTTTCTTGAGCTCCATGTAACCATTTTACCATCAAGTAACAAAGTTGGGACGCTATTGAACTAGCTTGCCTCGGCAGTAAAACACTCTCATTAGTGAACAACCAGCTGAAAGTTCTTTATATGAAAGTACCTGAGTCGGTCCTCAGACCTCAGTGGGAAGACGTGTACAAGATCCATATAAACTTGTGTGGGATAGAGTCTGTCTCCGAGCTAGCTTCTTGGCATCTATGTTAGATTCATGAAGGTGACCACATGCTTGTGGAATACCTCCAGGAATAGGACAACACACTGGACAAGATCACTAATTAGGATCGCCACCTTGTGTGGATAGTTGTGGAATGGCTCACCAATAGCCTTTCTAACGAGTCCCTTGCTTGCGCCTGTCATCTAGATCTCCAAGGAAAGCCTTGGACTAGTAATGCTGAGATTTTCTTCCTCTTCCTCGTGAAATACAGCTCTATGCTGACCGAGTATGGAGTGAACACTCGTCATAGGCATGATCACAAGAAGGGCAGCAAAAATTGTCAGAACTTTTCCCAACTTGGTAAGCGTAGGATCCTCGGCACATGTAGCACAACCATAAATCCTCTAAGCTATAAGAAAGCCACAATGAGCATGCAGATGGGAAGACCAAGGATAGGCCCCTTACCAGCTACTATTGTTTCAATTTTAGGCAGTATGTGTCTGAACACCACAAGAACCAGAAGGATCGTGCTGGTAGAAATACCACTGAATAAGGTGAAGGCAAGCATGATAAGGGATGAGGAAACTACCAGAAATCTGAGGGAATTAATGATGGTTGTGGACTAGCAAGCCATGGGAAGGATTTTTGAATCCCCTTGTGGATTGTAGTGGAAAGCCAGTAGGGAATGTTGAACTTGCTTCCATTTTCAAGATGATAACATAAAGAAAATGGAATGCCTCATTACAGCTTTCCTTTTTACCAATTTCTGCTCTTCCATGAGAGAAATGTATTTGTATATCTCTATTGCCA
Source organism: Penium margaritaceum (assembly GCA_023375785.1). Taxonomy (NCBI): domain Eukaryota; kingdom Viridiplantae; phylum Streptophyta; class Zygnematophyceae; order Desmidiales; family Peniaceae; genus Penium; species Penium margaritaceum. Next base: position 56,131 of record SZWC01007979.1, read on the forward strand.
TTGTCCACTCTTGCATCTCAGTAATGAATGCTTGAAAAGTTGGGCTTTCCAAATTGTATCCACACCAAAGAAAGCAAACAAGGTTCCCGAGTTTAAAAAAAGGCCCACAAGATGAACTCACTCATGCAAGTGATTGTTGTACTTGTAATCCTTGTGGTTCTCAAGAAGGAACTCTTGCATAGATAAAAACTCTCGTGTCATGTAAGGAAAGGATACCACATGTAGGAGCAAGTGGTTGACTATGTTGAGCTATGTCATAGCACTGAATAATACTGTGTGTATCACTTGCAATTCAATCCTCCAAAAGGCTTGTTCACAGACCCCTCATATGGAAAGATGATGTTGCAGTTTGGAGGTCATCTTGTTGGGGCATGCGTGAAAGTCCTATTTCACACAAGTAATCCTGAAAATTTCATCATTATCTTGTGTGTGCACCTTGGATTGAAATGCATGCCTTGGGAGGAAAATGTCAGATCATACTGGGCAAGGCTCAAACTAGGAGCTCTCACGAAAATCATCAACTTTACTGTCATTGACGTGACATATCAATTTGATGTTGTTTTGGGTGATCCTCGGCTTAATGAGCACCAGGTTTTCGTGAGTTGGGTCACAAAAGATTTCACTGTACAAAAGGAAACCATTCCATCATGGTTTTAGTTTTTGGATCATTGAAAGCTCTCTCACATGAGTGAACTATCCATCTTTACCATGCTTCAAGTGAAGCAATACTTGCACAAAGACCGCATTGCATTCTGTAAGAAACTTAACAAGAGCCCGTGACAAGCCACACCACCTCACCCTTCAGAGATAGAGCCAAGCTCTGAATAAAGGTTTAGGCCTAGCGCCAAACCACCTTGATTAATGGCTCACAGTTCAAAAGACCTATAAACTTATCCATCAAGGAATTCCCTAATAATGTGATAATTTTCACCCGTGTCCGGCTAGTAGACATAAGTCCCGAGGATGTTCATTCCCTTGATTTCAACCGGGAATAGTCCTTTCATCCTGTTTTCCCTCTTGTTCCATGGCTTTTGCCACCGTGTCCCCACTTTGCCACTTCCATGCTCGCTCACACTTCACTTTCCAATCTCAACTTTTGCTCTCACATGCTTTTGCTCCGTTTCTCTTGCTCCTTTGCTCAACTCATCCCAACATAAAGGTATCCTCATCTGCCTTAGCATTCTCTCACCTGTGCTCATGTCTAGTCTTGACTCCTACACTCTACTTTGGCTTCTCCCCATATCTGAACCTTGTTTCCCACTACATCCTCACTCTCATCCTCACAACTTTGATTTTCTCACACCTTTGTGCTTCTGCAGTATTTTACTACTGGTACCCGCTTTTGCCGTTCCTCGCTTCACTTACCACTTTCTTTGACATGGTATCAGAGCTTCAGATAACATAACCTGGTGTCCTTTGACCATGTCATTGCTTCATCATCCTTGCTTCCGTCCTCTACTGCCAAGCACCTCCTAAGCTTTAGGCTACTGCCTCTGCCTCCATCCATGCCACCTCCACTCCCACATCCACTTTTCAAGTTGCTGCATTGACTAAGGGACGTTGTCCCTCCTTGTACCCATTCACGTGCACGTGGTGGTTCATGCACTCCAGTCTCGCTTTCAAATTCTCTTCTCACTTGCTGCCCTCATGTCTCGCTTCATCAACAAGTGACGTTAGTAGCATCACCTCGCCTTGTTACTCAAGCTTCAATGGCACTCATTGTAGTGACTAATTCCTTTGTCCAACCAAAATCTTGTTGTAGTGTCCCACATCATTTGCCGCAAACAGCTGATAGCAGCATTTAAGGTACTCTTTGTTGGCATCTTCTACAAAGCCTTCTGCCACATTCTGCTTAGCCATTTACTCTTGTCATTTGACTACATTTCTCTTATGTAACCCTTCCTTGTGCAGATCTTCTGTTCTCCATTGCTCTCACTCTTCATTTTTTCCTTCTGTATAAGAATGATGACCTCATGGCAAGGTCACCGTGCTATTGCCAACTCCATCCCTCAAAGAACTGCCCACATCTGCACCTTCTTGAGCCTCAAAACATCCTCAAACCTCCTCCATCTATAGAAATCTCATCTCTATCATCCGTTGCACCTCCTTGCCATGTCCTTTCAATTTCTTATGCCACCTCGTCCACCTTGACGTGCCTTCACTTGCTTCTTCCGCAGCAACTTCTTCCTCCTCCTCTCTCTTGTTAGCCTCCTTTGCTTCATCAGCTCTATCTACCGAATCATCAACATCAACCAAAGCAGCCTCCTTGACAACAAGCATCATCGTGTGCCATTTCATCAACATCCTCAGCCACCTCATTATCTTAATCCTCATCATCAATCATCACCAGCGCATGAGGTATGCCCCTTTGCCCAATCTATCAAATCAGTCATCATTGTCCACTGTCCGCTTTTAATTTTCCTGCTCGACAGAAGGATCTGCCTGGCCTCCCTCCAAAGTTGCGGTGATGTGCATCCATGCCATCCCATCCTCAATGCACGCGGTTTTCCCTTGCGCCTAGTTATCATCATCATCATTATCAATCCTCCTCTTCCATGAGAAAATTCACATCTATAGCTAATACCAGGACCTACACAAGTCAAGTGCCAATCTCACATTGAACCCCCACCCAAGCTGGTGATAGATTTCTCACAACACATTCTCTACCACCTTCCCCTTTCTATATCTCTGCTCCTACATCAATTCACAAATGAAGTGAAGTGTATGCCAGACTAATTTTGGGGTGCATGACACATGTCAACAAAGGAAGAAGGTAGAAAAACCTTTACGAGCTTTTCGGTTTTGGTGCCAGAGGTGGTTAGCTCATAAGCTATCAGAAGTAACCCCTGGGCTCAGTGAAACAACACATTAAGGGAGCAAGGAGTGGGGGGCTGGCCACAGGCCACATTCTACAGTCCAAGAGTATAGTGAAAGGAAAAAGGACAGGAGTTTAGAACCGTCAGCCTTGCTTCTAAAAAACCCATCGCTAGATCTTAAGGCAAAGATCCACGGTCATCATTTCCTGGGAGAGTGGGAGGTGGTAAGGTGTGGGCCACAGGTACAGGGCCGTTGGATGAGAGTCCGAGTCCACGGGGAAGTAGGACCGGGTCCAAACCCAAACCGGAAGGGTAAGAACCTGCTGAGAGGAGATGAATACATACAAAAAATAAGACCAAAAATAGAAGCAAGAAATCCAGGGAAAAGAAGAAGCAAAACATGAAAGAAGAAAAAAATTGCCGTAAACAACGGCACACAGCTGGTGGAGCGAGAGAGGTGGGAGAGGGAGGAGGGAAGGGGGGGGGGGGGGGGGGGGGGGGGAGGCAGGAAAAGCAGAGAAGATAGGGAGGAAGCGGGTAGTTTGCAAAAGGAGGATGGAAGGGGTAGTTGGAATGACATGCAAGCCCCTGAAGGGGCATACACGAGATGGTGGAGGCAACGGAAAAGGGAGGTAGAGGGAAGGAGGAAGGTGGCGGCGGTGATGATGGCATCGATGGCGGGAGGATCAGCAACAGCGGGAGCCACCGGGACACTGATGGCAGGAGCAGCGGCAGTGGCAGTGACAACAAAGATGATGATAACGGCATTGATATGATGGACAAAAAGAGGCAATGGCAGAAGTGGCAAAAGCGACAGTGGGTTACAGGAGATAAACAAGGCGGAAGCAGAAGGTGCGGGAACCACAGGCCACTTCAGTGGCTTGATCCAATGCTTAATAGGGCACAGTAGGCCGGAGGAGGATGGTAGAGAAGAGGGATTGAGGATAGGGGGAGAGAAAAGAGTGGGAGCTCTTGATTCTGCATGGGAGAGTTTGTGACACTTGATGTGTGGGTTAGAGTGTCTCCGTTTGTGCGGGGAAGGAGCACTTGAGAGCGTGTAAGGTGGGGAGATGTTCAGAGTTGCAAGGAAGTGGATCAAGGCAATATGCTTAGACAAAGGGCAAGAGAAACAACGCAACTAGCAAACAGGAATTACGGCGGACCCCTATTGGACCGCCAGCCGGACACCTCCATGATGAGAATGCTCCAACTACTTATCTTGGTGTGGTTACACATAAAGAGAGGTGCGCTTTGGGAAAAACATGAGCGCAAACCAGCTAGAGTGGTTGTGGGTGCAGAACATCATACACTGTGAAAGCAGAACAGAGAACGATCAATGTCAGAACAGGGATGACCAGAATGTTCACTGTACCTATGAATCTTCTGTGTCACGCCAACATTACGAGCGCCGTTCAGGCCAACCACACAAATGGGTCAGCCGCAAAACTTGTAAAAGCAGAACACATCTAGTGCGTAAAAAAACATACATGACCCATGGGGGGCAGTGCAGACTAAACCACCAAAATTAGCTCATTAATCAGTTCTCCACCCTCTCTTCCAAGTGTGGTGGAGAGTAGGTACATGGTCTTTGAGTTTCATACACCAAGCCAAACCAGTGAGGCAGTCTTTGAAACCTGGGAGGTGCTCTTCCAGCTGTGTGTAGATGCAATATATGTCTGGCTACACTGCCGAAGTCACGACCAAACGTCTGACCCTCTCCAGGTACAAACTGCATAATGCGAGGCTAGCTTATGCTTCTCCACAGGCAATGGTAGTGGAAATCCAGGTAATCCATGTCTTAGAAATGGATTACCTGGATGGAAATCCATGTCTTAGAGCCCCCAGGACCGGTGCTCCAACAGACCTGTACATCCATTGGGAGCTGGTCTCGATGCTCTTCGGTTCTGCTACTCATGCAATAAGGTTACCTCGCCAAGTTCAACATCCTCTGTAAGGGGTGTCCAAATCTGGGGGCGACAACTGGATGCATGCAATGTTCATGGACAAAAGGCATTGAAAAATACGGTTGCAGTTGTATGTGGCCCTCAATAATATCATGAGGGAGGCACACCTTAACTCCTCTGACACGATCATGGACAACAACATTGGCATAATGGAGATCCTTTCTGAAGAGCCAGAGCTTCTTCGGTGGGTGTAGCTTTTTTCCCTGCAGAAGAAGATTTCCAAAGAGGTTTCTTGCATGCACCACATGAGCGCCATTGCAGCAATGATGGAGATGACTCCTACATCCATTGCAGCACCAAAGGGGTGCAATTTCTACCCAAGGGAAGAAGAAGAAGGGATGTAAGATATCAGAAGAATTAGACATGCAGAACATAGGTAGGTAGAAGCAGGGAGACGCAGTAGAATGCATGGAAGTGTGACAGAGTGATGAAAGAAAAGAGACAGATGCAGGAGCAGGGAGTTGGCCAGGAAATGGGAGCAGGAGGGCGGACAGAAGGTAGCGCGCAGGAGTGCAAGGTGAGGGCACGTTGAGAGAATGCAAGAGGCAGGCCTGGATGCTTATAGAGCTGTGCGAGAGAGCAAGGTATCGGATTGCAAAGCTGCGGGAGATTGCGAGAAAATGGCTGGCAAAGGATGAGCGTGCAACAAATGACAGCATAGACACAGCGGCAAGGCCGTGGAACCAAAGGTGAGCAGGATAAAGACAAACTTTCTGGGTTAACTGAAGGAAATGAACACCCTTGGTAATGTAAAGCAAAAAAGGAGAAAGTGGCTTCTTTGCTAGCCGGAAGCATCTGATGGAAACCACATCACTAGGAGTGACTCAGAGCCTAACATGACCATAAAGTCTTTGTGTCCATTATCGCAATAGATCAATGCAGGAGGTGAATCTTATTCAAATCATGGTCTGAGACCAGGGGAGAGGTGAGGCTTATTCTTGCATGTTTCCATCTCTCCCCCTGAACCAGAGTAATTGTGTCTTCTCAATAAAGTGGGACTTCATCGCCTGATACAACCACCGGAGGTGTTTTTCCTTGTAGACTCCTCTTGCAAACAGATGGAGTGCGTGGAACTCAATGATGTCTGGAGCAGAGGCTGGGATTTGATTTGCTTACAACCTTTGTGATCCCAAGGAGGGCTTGATGAGTGGTTTAGGTCTCCCCCTCATGCACTGAATGCCAATTTTGTGAATGATCCTCCCAATGGAGCATTGGTGCGACTGGATGATGCTGTGAAAGGCCAAATCAGTGGTCATGTAGACAGATTTTGCACGTGAAATAGAATGATTTTTCTGAGCAGATGTTTTCACGGAATTGAAGGGAAGGAGATTCTGGTCTGGGATATTCTTGCTCATTATCCGTGATGTCATGGAAGAGAAACCATGCACTCTCATGTTTGCATTTATCGAGCTCAAACTAGATGAAGTAACTTGAGCCCTCTTGATTATTGATGTAGATTAAGGGATTTTTTTGTGCAATGATGATAGTCTGCCACCATGAAGCAAAGTTGGGGGGCTTGGGTCTTGGTAAAAAAATGAAGTGTGTTCATATGAACCACAAAAACTTTGTGGTTAAAGTTGATGATGAGGGTGATGCAGGGTGATGAGGTGGAAGGCACTGCCACGACGTCACTCACAGAGGGAGTGCGGCCACCACTGATCCTCTGTGTCCGTGAGGTGAGGTGGAGAAGGACGGAGATGGTCAGGAGTCCATTCCAGAGTTGCGACAATTTCTTTCAACAGCCAGCATGAGCCTGAAGAAACCAAACAAAGCAGGCGGTGGGACCCAAGAAATCACCTCCACGGTAAGACCATCATGCACAGAGCTGGCGTTGATAGGTGTGCTCAGCCTGCAAAGGCCAGGAGTCAGTGGGATCACTGAAATTTCCTTTCTAGGGAAAAGAGAAAAACCCCATCAAAACGGGGAAACATAGCTGGTGAGGCCGAGAGTTTGGTGATCTAAATCACCAAGAAAATCATGTGGAAAAGTCTACATGCCATCCGCATGGGCAAGGTCGAGGGAATGAGATGCAAGTATGCTAGAGGTTCAGAAGGGAGAATGAAAACTGAGCATAGAATAGGCAGACAGCCAAGCAGGTAACCAGGAAAATGGATGCATCGAGGCCAACAATAGCCTGAGTGCAGAGGAGGTCATTGACAGTGCAGAAAACATGTGCAAGGCAATGATAGAGGAGACAAGTGTGGCTGGGAGACAGAGACAACGTGACATGAGCCAGAGTAAAGGCAGTGGAAGGGCAAGAAAGATACAAAGGAGCATAAAAGTTTAAATAGGCGGACCACACAACCATACGTGTGATTGGAAACAGTACGGATACCGCAGCTAGAAAAACGTCAATGTCCCGATCATCAGGTGTCATGACGAAAAGCACGCTGGCCCCAAGATCAGATGCACATAGCACATCTGGTACAGAAATTTCCTCACGAGGAAAAAAAATGCACACAATACCAACATCCTGAACTGATGGCAGTTGACAAGATCTAGTGCAAAAAAAAGTGCAGAAAGGAAAACACGATGAAAAAATGGAGGAGGCACAATGTCATGCTGTGGATTTCTCCTGAATCAGTTATCCAGCCACCGTGTGAAACCAGAGGAGAAGGAAGAATTGGGGGAGAAGGAACCGGCGCCAGTGGGATAACAATGGAAAATGAAAAGCCAAGAGCAGAAAAACAGCAAGGAAAATGCACAGACTAACAGCAATCAATTTAGGTAATGTCATCAAGAAGGACCACTGGACAGTGCTGGATGATGCAACATCAAGGGTTCCATCAAACTGAAAAACAATATGAAACTATCAGCTCCATGAATATGAAGACACACCATGTCGGCAAGGATGTGCTTGAGACTGTTCTCCCTGTCACAGTGAGGCACATCACAGCAGTCACCAGAGTGGGTATCCTCATAATGGTCACCGTCGCCATGTCACGACAGTGGCACTCAACTGGTGGATGGCTCAGAGCAGAAAAGGCTACTTGTGGGTTGTGGCCACCCTAACATAGGAAAAGGAGAGGGAGGCTGCTACAAGCCTGCTGCCATGGTGTAAGGCAGAGCTGAGAAGACTGAGGGTGAGATCCCGAGGTGGAGGAGGATCTGGTAAGGGAAGAGGAGCCAGAGTTAGTTCGCTCCTTGTGGGCACACATCCTGGAGACAAAAGTTGCGTTGATTGGGGGGCAGTGAAACTTTGGAGCTGAGTGGCTAGAGGATTCACAATTCTAGAAAGTTACAACACCAAGAGCTGAGGTAGGACCAGCAGACTTAGCCTCAAACTCACTTTGGCTCTGACTCCGCCCTTCCCCCAACTGGCACCGTGAAAAGCATTCGTAGAGCCTCCTGTGGAAGTAGAATTAGGAATGGGGGAATGTTTGGAGAGGAAGGAATGGCGGTAGTACCTACTGCGACAGCGGAGCGATGCAGCCGCCTGTTCTGGATGCTGCTCCCCCAGTCACTGAGATGGGCAATGGTGAGCCTCCAGAGAGCACTGATGCCTGCTGGGGCCTCATCATGCATGGGCTTAGCAGCAAGATGATCAAGCTGAGTAGTGTGCGCATGCAGGAAAAAGTCCTGGAGCCTGGATATTAGACGGGAAAAGATAAACAGGAAATAATAATTCTGGTCAAGGACGGCCTTCCTAAGCTCCCAAAGGATTTGAAGGATGTGGGCCCATTCAGCACCGGCAGAATCATATGCACTTATTGAAAGTTAGTTGAATTACATGGTGATTGATCGCTCAGAAGCATCTCGTAACACGTTCTTGTGGTGGCGTATGAGCATGTAAGCACCTACTGGATCGGCAGGTGCGTCAGGAGTTGTATCAGCATTGTACTATTCCACTTTTTTGATGATATCATCAAGGCCAGCAGTGATGAGGGCCTGGAAATTACACGCAGACCATGCGGAATGTGGGTCAAAGAGCGGAACTGTAGTAAGACTAGGATGACTAGGATGTAATGTTAAATACTGAATATTGCCTTGTATCAAAGCGTTGAAGCATATCTCTAAGGAAGGGAATGAGAGCTTCAAAGTAACATGTGGAGGCGGCAGTGTTGCCATTGGATTCTAATTCATGGGGAATACAACTAAACTGACACATGGATAAAAATGGATGAAACATCTGTGTCGTTGTTTTGCCTGATCAGTTTTGGGAACATCCAATTAGAGGTGTCTCGCACTTAGGTGGGTCACCAACCAGTCCAAGTTTTCAGTGCCTTCGTTTAGTCAATGGCTATTGATGCATTAATCCCTCACAATTTCTGAGTCCCAGTTCTGCATGCAACATCAGGAAAGTAATAAGATGTAAACAATTCAATGTTTAGCCCACTAAAATGGCAAAATGATTTTGAATCACTACAAAGCGTAGGTGCAAGTTTGACTTTGTTTCCCATTCAATGAACATGAATGTACGCAACAACGATTGTAAACAGAAGGGTTTGGCCCTTTGATGAAACGGTGTAAACAATCTTCATTAGTTCTCTTTGAAATAAAAAATGTTGAAAACAGCAATGCATGAACAACTTCCTACGTGGACACAGCAAAGCCCTCGGGGTGTCCGTTGCTTCATGCAAACATGAGCATCAGACAGATATGCTGCAGCAATTAGACTGTCCAATTGAGGGCATCTGCTGCCCTTATCCATTATTCCGAACCATGCCGTTGCATACCAGACGGAGGTATAAGGAACAAGTAACAGGTCTCCGCTGTCTTTGATGTGTGTTTTTGCGCCTTAGTTGCTTATGTCACCAAGGACTCTACTACCCCTCCTACCCAGTCCAGGCAGTGGCCATGGGCTACGAGGCAAGCACATCTGCTTTGGCCTCGAGCTCTGCAACACATGCTGTTTCCTCTGAGGTCCCTATCCTCAATCCACCCAAAGCATAGGTGTGCAGAGGAGAATCCCTGACCATGGCACTGTCACACCACCTCAAGAAATGCCCAGATGGAACTAAGAAATCCAGAATTCAGTGCGGGTTCCTGTGGCTCAAAGCTACTCAGCACATACAACCAAATCAGGGGCCACTCTGAAGAAGCCAATGCTGATGTCTCCAAGTGCCCGTACCTGCTGCCATTGGATCGTGACGCCCTTGGCCTTGAGCTGATCCCTGTCCCCCCAGATGATTGGAGGCCCTCCACTTTGCGTCTCTACAATGGCAAGGACAATTCCTGGGGAGTACCAGACAAGCTGTTTTCATGGGTGCGGCTGTGGGAAGAGAGGGAGGGGGCAGCTGAGCCTCAGAGGGAAAGGACCACAACGGACGACTGTGAGGAGGAAGCTGAAGTAGCATAGGAGGCTTCTGGCAGCTGAGATTGTCGTGGTCATCCTGCGGATCATGCCCATTGTGTACATGAAGGCATGCGTCAACAAATCATGGAACATTGCAGCCAGCAGGCCAACAATGATAAGTGCCAGCTATTGACTGTGAAACTCATGGCTATTGGAACACTGAAAAAAACCAGTTGTAAGGAAAATGTAGCTATTGAAGTCGGTGTTCAGTACCAAGAACACCTGTATGATAGCTTCCACGACACTTGTATTCTAGCTTTACTCTGGCTTCAGCATTATATGCGACAACACGACGAATGTGAACAAAGGGCGTTGAAGGATCTGAAGGAAAAGTACCAGCGCTTCTTCTTCCAGGGGTGGTGTGACCATAGAATCAACCTGGTCATGAAAGATGCTGGCAAGATGGACTGGAGTGCAAGGGTTTTGGAAAAAGGTGGAGAAAGTCATGATGTTTTCTTCCCAACAACGACATGCCTCAAAGCACACTGAATAAGGAGAGTTGCGGACGGAGGCTACTGCCCAAGTAGGAAACAATGTTTGCAAAAGCCCACATTGTGTTCAAGTGCTGGCTGGAGATGCGGCATTTTCTGCAAAACATGGTGAACAACCGGGTGTGGACCCTCATGGGGGAGCATTGTGAGGTAAGTTTTCAGGCCTGCAAGAGGAACGTGGAGTCCTTGGTGCGGTGCGGCGTGTTTTTGGTCCAGGTGTGAGAGATGTGCAACCTTCTTTTTGCTCAGTTTGTGAACGTGTTCCACACTCTGGACCACCCTGTCAAGGGGGTGGAAACATCCAGGAAGGCCTCCTTGATGTTGTGGAGACCCGCTGCAGTCTGGATGAGCCCCAGGGCAACAATCCCATGTCTAAAAACTGAGATGAATGGAGGATATACAGGATGGAAAGTTGATGTCAAGACGGAAGCATCGGCGAAGCTGCAGGATGCTGATGGCAGAGTGACATCACAGAATGAGCAGTGCGACGTGGAGAGAATGTGAGCAAGTTGCAGAGCTGAAGAATAAGAACGTAAGGGGATGAATGCACGGATGAACTGGTGGGGAGCAGTGTCGAGGCGCGGGCCGAAAGGCCGCAGCACAGAGACACGGGCCGACAGCATGCACGGACCACAGCGTAGAAGTGCAAATCAACAGAAAAGGATGATGTGATCAATGTCGTGGTTGGAGGAAGCAAAGTGAGGCGGATCAGTGGGTGCGGTGCCAGGGGCATGGGCACAAGTTGTAGCTAAAGATGGATGATACCACAGCACCAAGGCGCGGGCCGAAAGGCCGCAGCGCTGAGGTGCGGGCAGATGGGAACAATCGACCGATGCACTGAGCGATAGCGGATGACGGAAGAATGAGAGGATGATTGAACGAGCACGGAAAGGAAGGCAAGGCCAAGAGGCACAAACATAGAGTTAAAGGAGAGCAAGAGGTACAAATAGCACAAGAGTGAAAGATGTCAGGATGGAATCCGCGTGGTGCGGTCCCGACATTTTTCTGATCGTCTCTAGTGGTTCACGTCTACTGTTTTGGGCGAATCTGAGACTGAGCGTGAGCTTTCTGGTCGCCTCACGCTATGTGAGCAGGAATTTAGAGACAGTCACTTTGCGAAGGGAATAACGTCGTCTTGAGTTGATTTTTGAACATAGACATGATCACAATGTTTATAGGAATAGTCATGAGCTTTCTCACGCACTAAACTGCGCGCAATTTGGCTAAGCGTAGCCCAAGTTACGCTTGCCAAAGCGCAGGTCTCACCCACCACAGAAACGTCTAACGCCTCCATGGCGCGCACACGCCGTGGCGCCTTCCTTCACGTGCGAAGCGCCTTTCCCAAGGCGCAGGTCCTCTTGCACGTGGTGTAAGGGTCTCCTACCTGTTTCCACGCACCCTACCCTCTCTTGGGTCGAGTTTGGTGATGGGGTGTGACGAGGTTCAAAACCTGTCCGCGGACCTGCAGTCATAATTTTGACAAAGTCAACGAGTAACAAAATGTACTACTGAGTTTCGGACGCTGAGCCATGATTTTGGCTAAGTCCCTCAGTAACAACCTGCACTACTGGATCCGGTGGATGATCCACCAGATCAGGTGGATTATCCACCGGACGCCTCGGCAGGCCTTCCGGAGCAATTTCTCCAGATGGTATTTTTGTTACTCAATCCGGTCGATTATCCACCGGATTTCGAGTCGCAGCCGGCTCCCAGAGTCGCTGCGCACACCCCAACTTTGGAAGGCCATATCTCCCTCGATACTGGTCCGATTCCGGCGAAACAACTTCCACCGGATTCAGTGACTCGTCAACTTTAAGGGGAATTTATCCATTTTAGGATNGCACTACTGGATCCGGTGGATGATCCACCTGATCAGGTGGATTATCCACCGGACGCCTCGGCAGGCCTTCCGGAGCAATTTCTCCAGATGGTATTTTTGTTACTCAATCCGGTCGATTATCCACCGGATTTCGAGTCGCAGCCGGCTCCCAGAGTCGCTGCGCACACCCCAACTTTGGAAGGCCATATCTCCCTCGATACTGGTCCGATTCCGGCGAAACAACTTCCACCGGATTCAGTGACTCGTCAACTTTAAGGGGAATTTATCCATTTTAGGATCCAAGTAATTTTCAAGTCGCCATATCCGCCGGAGCGGAGTTTGCATTTTCTGGCGGCTCGTCGGCGTCTCCGGCGCCGTGCTTGGGCATGCGGAGGGGCAATTTTTCAACATTCTCCCCCTTGCACATGCCATGCCTGCTGCTCCAGCTTGCTCTTACTCATCTTCCGCTGCGCCCTCCAGCCCATCATAACTGGTCATCCCAAGCCCGGCCACGCTCATCGCATGCCGGTCCGCGGTTTGCGCTTTGTTCAAGCAATCTGCAAGCATGTTGTGCGTGCTGCAGTGCTGCAGCACCACCTGCCCCTTCTCAACCATGTCCCGTGCGTAGTGGTAACGCACGTCGATGTGCTTCTTCCTCTTGTGCTGCGTCCGGTTGTTGGTCAACGAGATGGAGCCGGTGTTGTCCTCATGTACCACCGTTGGCTCCTGTTGGGGCATGCCCAGCTCCCCTAGCAACCTGCGGAGCCACACCGCCTCCTTGACCGCCTCGGCCAGCGCGATGTACTCTGCTTCCACTATGGAGGTGGTGATGTAGTCCTGCTTCCTGCTGCACCACGAGACCGCTGCACCAGCAAGGAAGAACACATAGCCAGATGTGGACTTCCGCTTGTCCACATCCCCAGCGTAGTCTGCATTTGTGTAGCAGACCAGGCGTAAAGGGTCCGTCCGCCCTTTTCCGTCGAACCTCAGGCGCGCGTGCCGTGTCACCTGCAGGTAGCAAAGGATGCGCTTGACCGCCTGCCAGTGTACTGGCCCTGGATCGGCCACGTACCTGCTCACTTGGCCCACCATGTAGGCCAGGTCCGGTCGAGTTACCACCATGGCATACATGAGGCTGCCCACCGCCGACTGGTAAGGCATACCTGCCATATCCTCCCGCTCTTCTTTTGTTTGCGACGCCATTGCCGCACTCAGTTCACAGGTCGTGGAGACTGGACTGCACACTGGTTTGCAGTCCTCCATGCCGTACCGCTTCAGCACCTTGGCCACGTCTTTGGCCTGCCCCGGCTCAAGCGTGCGCGCCCTCCGGTTCCGCGTAATGCTCACCCCGAGGTAGAACTCCAGCTCCCCCATGTCCGACATCTGGAAACTGCTGCTCAGCTGCTCTTTCAGCTGCTGTAGGCTCAGCAGGTCTGAGGAGCACAAGATCAGATCATCCACGTAGAGTGCGACAATGTGATGGAGCTTCTTCCTACGTCGCACGCTAACGCTGTGATCTTCCTCAAAGCGCTTGAAGCCGAGTTGTGCTATGAAGCTATCCATCTGTTGGTACCAGCATCGGGGCGATTGTTTTAGCCCGTACAAGGACTTTCGTACCTTGCACACCTTGCCCTCCGGCACCTCCATCCCCTCCGGCACCTCCATGTAGATTTGCTTGTCAATGATGCCATTGAGGAAGGCCGTCTTTTCGTCCATTTGGTGGAGCTCCATGTCCTTCGCGACTGCCACCGCAAGGATCACCCGGATACTTGTGAATTGGACGACGGGGGTGAACGTCTCATCGTAGTGCTCGCCCTTACGCTGTGCATACCCCTTCACCACAAGCCACGCCTTGTACTTGTCAACCACACCTTCCTTTGTGAACTTGGTCTTGAAGACCCACTTGGAGCCGATGACCTTGGCGTCTTTCGGCCTGTCAACCAGCTGCCACATGTTGTTTTCAGCAATGGAAGCCAACTCCGACTTCATGCCGGTGTCCCACTGCTTCCCCTCGGGCCGCGCAAGCGCCTCTTGCACGGTCGTCGGTTTCGTTGATGCAGCCATCATGCACCGCGTCATGCCAATCCATCGACCGGTGCTTGCATCAAAACGCTTCCCCGCTCTCCGCTGCCTCCTGCGGCGGCGCGACATTCTTGGCGGTGTCTCGTTGCTCTGTTGCGATCCTTCCGACTCAGCCCGCTCCGGTGAATCATCGACCGGACGGCTCCAAGAGGATCCCTCCTGCTCGGGTGAACCATCAACCGGACGGGCGGCGCATCCCGAGTATTCTTCTCCGACGCCCAATGCGAACTCCGTCGGGAATGCGCGCTTCGGCACCCGCGGTGCCTCCCTTGACGGATCATTTCGCCGAATCTCCAGCCCAGCTACATCGTCGTCGGAGTCCTCCGCGTCGGCTGCTGTTGCTGCTACACGGCCGCGCTCCGACGCTGCATCATCGACCTCTGCGTCCACCGGCTCCTCCACGTAGTCAAGGAGCTGGAACCACTCCCCCTATTTTGGAGTGTTCCTGATGCTCATGTCGTTGCTACTACTGTTGAAGCTCTGCTGCTCGTCGAACTCGACATCACAGCTGCGGATGATCTCTTGCGTGCGTGGGTCCCAGAGCCTGTATGCCTTTTGCGTGCTCTCATAGCCGAGGAACAAGCATGGCTTCGCCCGCGGTTCCACCTTGCTGTCGCGTCGTTGCGCTCCCTGCACCATCGTGTGCGCTTTGCACTCGAACACCTTCAGGTGCGCCACGTTTGGCTTCCACCCGCTCCAAACCTCCTACGGTGTCTTCCAGCTTCCGTTAACCTTCAGCACCGCTGTTGGGGTGAGGTTGATGGTGTAGCTCACTGTACGCACAGCCTCCGCCCAGAACCCTCTCGGCAACACCGCATCCACAAGCATGGTCCGCACCATGTTGAGTAGTGTCTGGTTTGCCCGCTCCGCCACTCCGTTGGACTGTGGCGAGTACGGCGTAGTGGGTTCCCACTTGATGCTCTGCTGCTTCATCCACCTGCTGCAGCCCACGTATTCTTTGCCATTGTCGCTGCGTAGCGCTCTGACCTTTCGGCCAGTGTGCCTCTCCACCGCTGCTACGTACTCCTTCAATTGGTCTAGGACCTTGCCTTTCTGCTTCATGAAGTACACGTAGAGCTTCCTGCTGCAGCCGTCAATGAAGGTGACGATGTATCTCAAGCCGCTGGTTGCCGGCGTTTTGAACGGTCCGCACACGTCGCTGTGCGCGACCTCTAACAGGACCTTTGCACGAGCCTTGTTCTCATTGAACGGCTTGCGCCGCGCCTTGTCCAAAATGCAAGGCTCGCAGTTTTTGTGCGCTGCTGCATCTGTTGCCGCGTCTGCTGCACCATCAATGAAAAAGCCGCACACCATGTCGCGCTTCGCCATCTCTTTAACGGTTGTAGGCGCCAAATGCCCCAACCTTTGGTGCCAAAGCTCCAAACCAGCGCTTCCTCCCTTGGCCATGTTGATGACGCGCTCCTGCGAGTCTACTGCGTCCGATGCCGCGGGGACCACCTTGGTCTCCATGATGTAGAGACCGCCCTCGTGCTTCGCCTCCAGTACGACCTCGCCATCGCCGTCGATGCGCACCACTGCGCCTTTCCTGCAAAAGAGCACCTCATATCCCTTGTCCGTCAAGCGGCTGACACTCACGATATCACAAGGTCGGGGACATGCTGCACATCACGGATTGTGCACAGCTCCTTCGTATAGTCCACCAAGACTTCCACCTCCACGTCGCCTTGGCCGGCCGCCGGCTCGACTTTGTCGTTCGCGACCACCATCGACTTGGAGGACTTCTCGTAGATGAAAACCCCCACCTTCTTGACTTGGGTGTGCTCTTCGGCCCCGGAATCCAGGCACCGCATGTTGGCCTTCTTGAGGAAGTGGTTCTTGTTGCCATTGAGGAGCGACCTGCCCTTGCTGTTTTTGCCGCCGGTCTTCGCCTCCTCCGGGCACTCACGGGCCCAATGGCCCTCCTTGCCACAGTTGCGGCACGCACCTTCCTTGGCGCCCTTCTTGTCGCCGCCTCTTCCGCCGCTTCTTTTCCCCTTGCTTCCGCCACTACGCATTTTGGTGACGAGGGCTGATGAGGAAGACGAAGACTCCCCACAGCTCCGACGCTGTGCCTTGTTGCAGATGTACTCTGCAACCGCGCCATAGGTCAGCTTGTCCTCCGTCCATCCTCAGAAGACGGTGATGAGTGGGCCCCAGCTTTCAGGTAGGGCCATGAGGAGGGCCATCGCTTGCAGCTGCGTGGCGATCTTCCACCCCACGTCATTGCATTACGAGGCGAGCGACTCGATCTGCTGCATGGCGGAGATGACATCATCTCCCTCCTCGATTCTCACCGTAAGGAGTCCTTCATTGCGAAGATTTTGTTCGCCAGCGACTTGGATTGATGGATGGAGCACAGTTTTTGCCAAGCTTTGGCTGCCGGCTTGCAACCCTGGAAGTATTCCCACTGCGACTCGGTCGTCCCGGACATCAGCAGCATGAGCACCTCCGTGTTCTTCTTTGCAAAGGCCTCCTTCTGCGCTTCCGTTGTCGTCGCTTGGTAGAGGACTTTCGTTCCCATCATAACTTCAAACAGCCCTTTATGCGTGAGGTGCAACTCGAAGTGCCACCTCCATAGCCCAAAGCCTGGGCCGCCCGCATACTTCTGGATGGGCTGCGTCTCCTTCTGCGCCATGTGCACAGCTGCAACTCCGACGGGTTCTCAGAACTTCACAGCGACGTCCAAGATGACGATCCCGTGCGCTGCAGAAGACGTGAATGTTGGACGCTATGAGACCTTTGGATCCATAACCCTTTGCCAGGATGGAATCCGCGTGGTGCGGTCCTGACGCTTGTCTGATCTTCTCTAGTGGTTCACGTCTACTGTTTTGGGTGAATCTGAGACTGAGCGTGAGTTTTCTGGTTGCCTCACGCTATGTGAGCAGGAATTTAGAGACAGTCACTTTGCGAAGGGAACAACGTCATTTTGCGTTAGTTTTTAAACATAGACATGATCACAATATTTATAAGCCTAGTCATGAGCTTTCAAACGCACTAAACCGCTTGCAATTCGGCTAAGCGTAGCCCAAGTTACACTTACCAAAGCGCAGGTCTCACCCACCACAGAAACGCCTAACGCCTCCATGGCGCGCACACGCCATGGCGCCTTCCTTCACGTGCGAAGCACCATTTTCAAGGCGCAGGTCCTCTTGCACGTGGTGTAGGGGTCTCCTGCCTGTTTCCACGCACCCTACCCTCTTTTGGGTCGAGTTTGGTGATGAGGTGTGACGAGGTTCGAAACATGTCCGCGGACCTGCAGTCAGAATTTTGACTATCTCTGAGTAACAAAACGTACTACTGAGTTTCGGACGTTGAGCCATGATTTTGGCTAAGTCCCTCAGTAACAACCTGCACTACTGGATCCGGTGGATGATCCATCGGATCAGGTGGATTATCCACCGGATGCCTCGGCAGGCCTTCCGGAGCAATTTCTCCAGATGGTGTTTTTGTTACTCAATCCGGTCGATTATCCACTGGATTTCAAGTCGTAGCCGGCTCCCAGAGTCGCTGCGCACACCCCAACTTTGGAAGGCCATATCTCCCTCGATACTGGTCCGATTCCGGCGAAACAACTTCCACCGGATTCAGTGACTCGTAAAATTTAAGGGAAATTTATCCATTTGAGGATCCAAGCAATGTTCAAGTCGCCAGATCCGCCGGAGCGGAGTTTGCATTTTCTGGTGGCTCGTCGGCGCCTCCCGGCACTGCGCTTGGGCATGCGGAGGGGCAATTTTTCAACAAAAGAGAGTGAATCTGACTGAGTAGATTTGCTAGAGCATTACATGGATAGCATGATATAGTAGTACCAGACTAGCCTAGCTTGGGTCGTTCCTCTACGGAGGACGATATGATGTATGATGTCATAAGCGGCGTGCCGCTGTAGTTTCTGCTGCTGAGTGTGGGGCCGCGATGCGGCTTCGTGGATGCCCGGCGGTCATGTGCTGTGAGAAACTGTACGGTAGTCGGGTTTTGGTAGGCATCGTGCAGACTCGTTGGCCACATCTGGCTGTTCCTGCTCGTCGTGGTCGGTGGCAAACTTTGTCGCGATATGGAAACCGAGCCATGGGAACTTTGACTGCCGGTTGTCGTGCGAGTGGGCCTGCCGGCCGTTGCGGACTTGACCGTTGTTCAGATATTTGTGCAGTGCTTCGGACTTGAGCTGGTCTGAGCTTATTGTCTGGTGTACCCCGGAGTGCTGCCGCGCTGTTTCCAAAAGGGTCATTTCTGGAATATTCTCATGTGCCCCTTGGAGACATTGGACTTGTGACAGTGATAGTATTTTATGACAGCCCACATACTTCAGCACTGCATCAGTTTAGTACACAACTGGCCACTTATCCGCATGTCGGAAGTCGGAAATGGCCAGCCCCCTCTATGTTGTGTCTGCACCTCACACACTTCAGCAACAACCTCTGAGGGGATGCTGAGGCGGTGATAGCATGGTCAACGGCCAACCACACTTTATTCAGGAGGCCAACCACACTTTATTCAGGATTATACCTGTGCATTCCTGAACGGGAAGACTGCAGCTGTGATGGACCATGTGAAGATCCCAAAAAACAATGCCTGTGCCAAGTCACATATGAAGGTATGCATTGGTCTTTTTCCAGTGCACGAGTGACACGGGATGTACCTTTTCACCATGCATGCACTACACAAGCTTGCTTGTGAGCTTGCATTTAGTGCTCACCAGCTCAGCACGCTCCGGATGCTTGTGTGGTGCACAGTGTTGCCTTTGTTTCTCGTAGGAGGTGCATTACAACAACATCGGCACCACGAGGCACATCGATGCTCCCTCGATGTGGTGTAGGGTCATAGTCACGACCAGGACCACCCAAGCCACAGTTTCAGACATGTCCACTTCGTCACGCGGATTATTACCACCACAAAATTAGTTGCCGTGTTCAGCTCCGGAACCCTCGTTGCCGAGACGCATGCTTGCATTCACGTCTGATACATTAATCTTGCCATGTGGCATGACTGCATACATTGGACCAATGGGTTTCTTGCATGTGGAGGTGGTCATATCAACCTTTGACAGGGTGGACGGATGGGCAACGGTCAGCTCTTATCCTTGGCCAACCTTTCTACGTCCAATCGCATGCGCAACCTTGTTCTTTGACGATCATGCAAACTAATGAACAAGTGACGGAGATAAAGGAGAAAATGTAAATCAGTGGAATTTTATGTCCTCGACAATTGCGTCCGCCAAACATGGTTTGTCTGCCAACCGACCGAGACATTGTTTCTTTTACCAATTACGGATTACGTTTATTATGCCGCTATCCCCCATTCAAACATTCAAACCACGTTTAAACCACGATCGATGCGAAGAAAAGGAGGAACCGATCGACGATCGGTTCCTCGTCCATTCAGGCTGCAGAATCGGTGTACACGCGGCGATCATAGACCGTTGATTTGGCAGCCGAATCAGCCGTTGCCATGGCAAGGCAGTCCTGAATGCATCGAGGTCCAAGAACTGCTTCATTCGTGATGACTCAACCCGTGCTTGTGTCTTAGTAACAACACCGCGCCCTGTTCCACGATGTAGCCAACACTTGGTCAGATTAGGCGTTGCCGTTGGGTCCCACCCAGCGGACACTCCTCTCGCCATGGCTTCTCAACCAAGTTCTCAGCCAAGCTCAAACAGAGCTTCCACTACTGCATCCAGTCCCTCGGCTGCTCCAGTGTCTGCTGTGTCTACTCAGTTCGACGCGAGCAAGTGGAATCCACCTAGGAGGAGGGCACTGACTGGAGAATTTCTGACCAAGGAGCTGTCCAAGCACTGCGAACCGAGTCCGATGAGCAGCAAGAAGGCAGGATTCGTTTTTGGGTCATGTGGAAAGAA
Source organism: Penium margaritaceum (assembly GCA_023375785.1). Lineage (NCBI taxonomy): Eukaryota > Viridiplantae > Streptophyta > Zygnematophyceae > Desmidiales > Peniaceae > Penium > Penium margaritaceum. The sequence continues at coordinate 76,447 of SZWC01007979.1, forward strand.
AGTCAGCAGTACGTGTGACCGCATCTGCGGCCACTTCGCTTGCAATAACCCGAACATGGGGAATAGTTCCCATCCCCCACCAACAACTAGGGACGCTCTGGGCTTGGAGCGTGTCCCTCCTCCTGCAGCAGGATGGCAGCCATACAGTGCGAAGCTGTACAGGGGAGAGGGTGCAGAGTGGGGAACCAAGGACAAGCCTGTCGCTTGGCTGAAGCTGTGGGAGGCACAAGAGAAGGCGACACAGGCAGCCACCGTAGGATCACGCTGCAGAAGGACTCCAGTGACGATGAAGATGGACACACCATCCGTCCAAGCAGGCCGGCAGCCACAACAACTCTTGAGGGTGAGATCCCGCTGTTTTACATTAACAAGGCTGCATCCTTCCGCCAATCAACCATGGTGGAGCACTCAGACAGGTACTACAATGACCGCTACCAGCTGGACATCGTAAAGCTGATGGCCATTGCAGCCCTGCCTATATCGTTCTGTCGAGAACCGGTTCTCCTCGAAGTCATCAAGTCAGGGAAGAAGACGACTGCCGGTTTCCGGCTGCCAAGCAGAGTCACTGTGACCACTGACCTGCTGCCTAAGTCGGATGCAGAGTTGGCAAAGCTTGATGCACCACTGATGCAGGGATGGTCAACTTACGGGACAAGCCTGGCTGTGGATGAGTGATCAGACAGGCAGGTTAGACCCATCTACAATGCCATGGCAGTGAATGCCATGGGATCCATCCATCTGTTTTCACGTGATGCCAGTGGACTGACAAGGGATGCTGACCATGCTGCTTCCATGATAGAGGAAGCAATTGCAGGAGTGGGTGAGGAAAGATTTGTTTTTGTGATCTGTGACAATGTGTCCGTCAACAAGAAAGCATTTTCCGAGCTGAGGCAGAAGTTCTCAAAGCTATTCTTCCAGGGATGTTGTGAACATAACATAGACCTCATCATGAAGGACGTTGGAAAGTCGGCATGGGGTGCTGGGATCATTGGGAAATGTGAGAAGGTCATTTCCTTTTTCAGGAATAACACCATGCCTCGGACATGGCTGAAGGAGAAGACAGGGGGGAAGGTGCTGAAGAACAGGTGTGACACCCGCTTTGCATCTGTCTTTGACATGGTTGAGAGGCTTCTGGAGCTGAGGGAGGAGTTGGAGGAGTTTGTGCAGCTGGATGTTTGGAAGCAGATCGGGTCGCAGAGGGATGCGGGGTTCAGGAGCAGAAAGAAGGAGGTGAGAAGGATTGTACGCCACAAGGTCTTCTGGCTGCAGGTAAGACAGCTGAAGGATCTGCTGTTGCTGTTGGTGACGGTGTTTCGTGTGGCTGACTTGCCTGGTGGGGGGGCTGGTGAAATCTACGAGGGGTTGCTTGACTGTGCTGAACAGCTGAAGGCACTGGATGAGAAGAAAGGAAGGAAGGGGAGGAAGGTTTCTGAGTACCACATAAACTTTGTTTCGGGGAGGCTTGACCATCGCTGGTCTAAGGAAATGTCGTGTCCTCTGTATGCCGCTGCTTGGCGGCTGCATCCAGAGCATTTCGGGAATGACCTGTCCAAAGATGCAACCACCCTGTAGGCCTGGCAGGACATGGTGGAGGCTTTGGTTCCTGAGGGTAATCAGGATGAAATCATGAAGGAGATTGGGGTCTTCCAGTTGGCACACACAACAACGAACCATGGTCCCATGGCAACCCCACGCAGGAATGCGAAGGCTGTTGTTGTAGTAGCAAAAGTGAAGTGTGGCACAATGACTGTCGTTGAATGGCACGTGAATTATACGTGCAATCTTCCAGTGCTGCGAGATTTGGCCTTGAAGCTCCTTTCACAACCATGCTCCTTGTCTGAGTGTGAACGTGTGTTTTCCGCACATGAGCTCATCCATACTGCCAGGAGGAACAGGCTCAAGGTCTCAACCCTGGAGCTCCTCGTGTCGTGCGGTGCCATGTCTGCTTGCGCAAACACTACGGCAGGAATGGGAGAAAAGCAGCAAAAGATCTGGCCAAGGCCATGGAAGCTGCAGCAGAAGCAGAAGGAGATGCCAGCAAGGACGATGGAGAGGTGGTTGAGGAAGAGGGAGTGCTGAGTGAACCCGAGGATGACTGGGAGACGGATGGTGAAGGTGAGGATGAGGAGGAGGAGGAGGATGCAGATGCATTAGGGGGAGACCATGATTTGGTGGAGGTTATGGCCTCTGTGCGTGTCATGGGTGACACGCCTGTACTTCCTCATGCACGTCCAGTGCGTGTCCGCACATAGGAGAAGCGGAGAAGAGCAACACAACTATGGGAAGGAGGAGAGAAGCCGTGGGAATGGTGTAGCAAGTAGAGGAGCAACAACTGGCAATGGAGCAGAAACTATATAGAGGGAAGCAAATGACGATGGCACACCAGGGTGGGAAGAAGGGAGGGGGGAAGAAGCAACAGCAGGTGTGGAAGGACAGGCAAGAGGGGAGGTACCAGGAACTGGTGCTGTTGCAGCAAGTGAGGCAGGAGCAGCAGGTGATGAGGGAGCAGCTGGTGGGGAGGGAGCGGCAGCTGAGGTGGGAACAGCAGATGGGGCAGGAGCAGATGGTGGGCAGGGGGGAATATCAGGTGAGGAAGGGGAAGCAGGTGGATCAGGTGACGGACAAGGAGCAGGTGAGGAAGGAGCATCAGGTGGCCAGTTGCATTCAACAAGAACTCATGATCCAGCATCAACAACAGCTTCAAGGATTGGCCGTTCCAAACATAGTGCAAAGCGTGCTGCCCTTGTTGCCCTAGCAGCAGCAAGGGCATCAAAACTTCCTGCAGGTAGTGCAGTGGTAGCTACAGAAGCCACCAGGTTGGCAAGGCGCAGAGCTGCCACATTCCAGAAGTAGGACATGGTTCTGACAATGTTGTTGAGAGTATGTGTCAGATTCTACACCTTATGATTGACAACTCCATTTCCATCATGTGCAATCCATTGTTACAATTATACTGATGTGGAATGAATATGGGAAGGCTCATGGAGGTTGTGTACACATGCGAATGATGGTGGATAATGTGTAACCTAGAAGCTTTATGCTTGATGTCCATGCATTGTTATCATTTGCTCTGTGCATGATCAGTGTGTATGTGGCACAATGACTTCAGTTTACGTTCAGTTTCGTGCTGTTTAGTGCTCTTTAGTGCTCATCAGTAATGGAGAAGCAGTGCAAATTCACATGACATGTTTGTGTGAACAGGTGCCTTGATGTAGGTGATCACCTTGAAAGATGCCAAAAACGAGGATTTGAGGAAGTCATGAATTTCAGATCTTTGGCTGCCTCACACATTCTGTACAATCCCATGGTTTAGGGCATCTGAACTAACCACGCCCACTGTATCCACATCCATGTGGCCAACCTTGGGTACATCGATGTATCGATGTGGACATCGATGTACCGATGTCCTAGGCACCAAGGTCAACACTGGTGGTGCAATGTCCAATTGCGCAAGCAGGATGAAGGCTGCAGCAAGCGCAGGGTAACTGAATTAAACTGGCTGGCCAACAAAGTTGAATCTGACAGTGATGACATCTGTGAGCTTGCGGAGGTGGGTGAAGAAAGGGTAGGAGGATTGAAGGACCAAGAGAGGGTGCAAGAGGAGGAGGAGGAGGATGAGTATGGGAATGAGATAGAGGAGGAGGGTGGAAACCACGGTGCTGCAGCAGCAACAGCAGAGGACGATGGCCCCAGCTACTCTCATCCGGTCTGTAGATGTGACGCAGTTGACGTGCCCCTGGTGCAGGCAGCAGCAGGCAAGGGGTCTGCTGCCACAAAACCAACAGGAAGGGCTTGGACAGCATCCTGTGCCGGTGCAGCTGCTGCAGAGCTGGAAGATTAGGGTGGTGATGCAAGTTTGGCAGCATGATCGTCAGTGACAGCAGGCAAGGGATCTGGGACTCCTGGTGGCGCTGGCATCAGCAACACGAGGCTGAGAAGGAAGGCAGCTTCTGCGGGTCCTGGTGGTACTGTGGTGCTGGCGGTGCAAGCGGTGCTGGCGCAAGTGCAGAGAAGCAGAAGAAACACAAAACCACTGCTTGACTGCATGTCATGTTATGTTAAGTGCATGTTGGTGCTCCTAGACATCACGAGATGTTACGGTCTGTACTCCTTGCATTTTCTGATGGTTGCTCTCATGGGTTAAAGTGAAATGCCATGATGTACTCTCCCTTAGCCTTGTGGTGGTTGGTTGCCTGCTCAAACCTCTCTTTGACTTGTACATGTTGAAAATTTGCATGCTGCCAATGAAAACAATTCCTTTCAGTTTCATCATTTCAACGTGGCCGATGATTGCATTAGTAATTGAGAAATATAGGTAGAAAGAGGCCTAGCATAGCATGAGAAAATGCATGTTCACATGGTGCTCTGACTGAATTGTGCCTATTTATGCTTTGACTTGTTTAATGGTTCTCTCTTCACACGTAAGAGCCCGCCAGAAGGTACATGCACCACTAAGCATGTTTGTAACATAACAAGGGAAATAATGGCTGAAAAGGATATGGTATAATCAGCTTTAAGTAATACATGTCATGCCTTAGAATGAAGTGAGAAACAGTGTTTGGAAGCATTGCACTTGGTGTGATTTGTGCAATGTGTCTCATTGGTGGTCATTGATGTGCCATGTACATCAATGTGACAATGTCACGATACATCAAGACATTGACGTATGCATTGATGTATTGATGTCTGAGGTCCCACTGGCAACACCAGGGGAAGGAGATTTGAAGTTAAACTGGTATTGAAGGGAGAGCCGGTGGGCACAACCAGTGAAAGAAAGTTCAATGGCAGCGGTGGCATCCGCTGTGGCAATGGGTTTGGCCACAATATATCGTGTGTTTGATTTTGCTGCACAAGTGGGGGCACACAGCAGCGGCAAAGGTGGAGAGAATAGAAAAAAAGCACCCTAATCATGAAAAACAAAAGAATCTCTGTACCTGGTACAGGTCCGACTACACTTGTAGGTGAACTGGTGGCGATGACTACCATGGCATGACCAGTAGTGGAAAAGGAAATTGTGGCAGATGAGAGGAAAGTAGACAAGGCTCCACAACTAATCTAAGGATCCGCAGACCTTACTCATGGTATTCAGATTGCAGATATATCTGCGGATCTGGATCATTTGGAATGATCCAATCCATGGAACCATGGATCCTGCACCTGGGTGGAGGGGGATGCCGACAGGCCTAGTTTGACTCAAGGCTACGACCGCCACCCACATGTGCAGGGAGATTAACTTGGAAAAACTGTGAATTTCTCTCATAATGTGGAGGTTAGGCAAATGAAACAACAGGATTATTTGGCAAAGCGGTGTCAAAAACTGGCAGGAGCCACACAGTGCACGGAACCTCGCACTGCAAGGCACAATTCTGCGTGACAGAAAATCCGGATATCAATCTAAAAATCTACAGCTTTGCATGCACATGATTTCTTATCCATCATATAGCATGGTTAGTGTATGTGGCCGACCACACCGTGATACCCACAGAAAAGAATTTTGAGATGCACACATCCTGGGGCACCAGATGCCATGCGTTTGGCCCCTCAGTGTGCTCTGGCACACACGCTAGTAGACTGCTGTGTGTCCGAGGGTGACAGCCCAGCTTGAAAGGGTGCAAACATGATGGGATCATATCCACATGTCATACTTTCTGATATCACATCAGCTTGATCAGAAAGCATGTGCAAATTTGGACGAGTGTTTTGGTCCTTGCAATAACTGCATCCATTTCTACACATGTTGTATGTCAACCTATAATCTGGAGGAGAAAATGCAATTTCAGGAGAAAGAAAACCTGGTGTTTCCTAGCATCTATTGCCACAGGGTCATCACGCTGGATAGGAGGAGGTCTTGCCTCACTCACCATTTTGTGCCTTGTAGTATCAGTTAGTGACACCACCCGTCATTACAAAGAGGATCTATGTCCAGAATTACTGAAGCAATGTTGGCAATGACAAAGTGTGGGATCAGCGTAACTCGCATGCTAGTCATGGACTAAGGCACCATGGCCTATGACGGTGTTGCAGACGAGTCAGGCACAGTTTTTTGCTCAGTTTCTGATGAAGAGGGTGATAGTGGAGAAGATATACATGCAGAGAAGCGCAATGATCTAGAGGAGACAGGCACACCATCAGATCTGTGGCACGAGTTTATGAAAACGGACACAAGGAAAATCCCAAAACGCAATGAGTAGGGTTGTGATGTGAAGAGGTTAAAGGACATGCGGAACAAGCACCCCATAAACTACAAGTGGCTGATGGAGGAATCTGCGACTCAGGTGCTGCAACAGGGGACCGTCTAGGCAGTTTCCATTGACATTGAAGGCGAGGAAGCAGTGGGTATTAATTCGTAGAACACCATAGTCGAACGTGGTATAGCAGCTGTCAATGTGGTGTCCAGCAAGAATTATTCAAAGATGTACATTTGGAAACACATCATTGAGAAGAACATGAGGTTCCTCAACATGGAGCCCTACTGGATGCACCCAAATCCAATGGTGGTGATGCCGAGACGGATGAACATCTCCAGGCAGATTGTTCTTGTTGCAGCAGCCTTCCATACAAGGATCCAAAAGCATATTTCCAAGGTATAATTTGTAGTTTCTTTTACCACCTATGGCTTGAAGGGAGACAGCACAATGAATTTTTTTTGGCTGACTGCTCACTGGAAACAAGACTAGAAATCTAAGGCTGTTGTTCTTTCATTCCGCACTAAACCAGAAATTCTTACAGTTGTGAGGAAGTTTTAGGTGTTTACTGATGCTCTCAATTCCTGGGGGTTATGGGACATTATGCTTTGTTTGACCTTCAACGACAAGAGTACCAGTGATGCTGCGATTGACAGTTACACCATCCCTGTAGCTGACTGATCGTTTGAGAAGGCTGAATCATCTGCTGCCTCAGTCACGTCATGAACCTGGCAATAGAAGACTTCATGAAAATTCCTGCTAACCATGAAGTCATCTCATTTACATGCAGCATAATTCTTTCTGAAATTGGCAGCACGCATTGTGAGCTGCCAGTCATGAACCCCTTGGCTGCAGAAGGTTCAACATATCAGTCATTGCATCTAAACACCAAGACGCACTTGAAATCCATGGTCGACATGATGGAGCGTTAGCTGCATCTGAAAACCATCTTGCTGAGAGGGCTTGATGGCTATGGCTAGGATGGCAAGTTGCTGAAGTTGATCTCTGATGAGTAGACTGTCATTGCTCTCATGATAGCAATCTTTAAGATTTTAAAGGCTTACAGAGGAGGGAAGCTGGAACCAAAGGATAAGTATTTGGAAATATTGCACTTGCCAAACTGGAAAATTACATATGGCTCCGGATAGACCGTAATGTGCTAGAAACAGCCGCAGACCTGCACTCCGGTACCTGTGCCTGAAGCCTCCGGAACCCATGGTCTCATTGATATCTGGCCTGCAGCAGCTTTGCGTGCAAAGCTCCTGTAGCTGATGTGCCCCTACCATGAGCGGGTGGAGCAGGAGTAGGCTGAGGTAGGGGAGAGTGCAGCATTAGCAGCAGTGCTGGAAGGAGCAGCAAACAATAGCCAGGGTTCATCTGGTGGGCAGTGCTCTGTCGCAACCTCCACATGGCAGCTGAGCCTGCAAGAAGAGGAGCAGAGAGCAAAAGATGAAACCATCATTCAATCAGCTCTAGCTGACCCCATGGCAAACTTGTTTGAGGCTCCAGTTCGGCCACCAACAGCAGAAGTACAGCTAAATGGGGTAGATGAAAAGGTGTAAAGATGGAGCAAAGTGGGCAAGAATCATCCAAAAACAACATCCTTAAGCACTACAGAAAGTTACACAGGCAGTGTCTAATGTCTATCTGCTTGGCGTGGACATAATGTGTGTCCCGGGCACCTCTATGCCATCTTAGATTTTTTTCTCTTTGGAGAAGCACATCATCACAAAAATCTGGAAACCCTTGACACATCTCACCATGGATGACCTCTTGAAGATGAAGATCTAGTTCAGCGAGTTAACATTCTGAAACTTCCCTATTAGCCACCATGGCATGGTGGCTAAAGAGTTTAAGGAAGAGGAGGATTGCGTGAGAGAGCTTTGGCGGCAGGCTAGGGAGCTCCTACTGGAGCAGCAGCAGAGGAGTTAGAAGGGCTGATCCTGTTCTTCAATGACAAGATGGATGGTGACATGGGGGACTTGGGCCTTTAGTGGGGGAGGGGGGGGGGGGGGGGGGGGATGGCAGGGATGCCACTGTGAGAGATGTGATTGCCTTGCAAGGCCGATAGTTTTCAGTCACAGTCTTACATTCCACTGTTTATAATTTTCATTCATGTGCTCTAAAATGAGTTCCTTTGCTTTCAATAGCCTCATTGCTTATTGTTTTTTTTTTATTCTGTGCTCTGTGATCTATATTTGCAGCACATTTTCCGAAGCAACAAAAATAGAAGAATAACAAAACAGTACTGTCAGACTTTGAATCACATTAATGTAATATATTTTCTGTACACTCTGCACTTTAAATTCCCAATTGGAACCATGTGCACATGTCATACTTATCAGTGGTCGTGCACGGAAGCAGTAGCAGTGAAATGAGCTAAGAGGGCAACTCCGTTATTTGTGTAGTAGCAGAGCAACAAGTTATGTGTAGCAGTAACGATGGCATTCGCAGTATATTTCCTTTCATATGCGTTCTGTGCCATGGTAGTCCTTTCATTACAATGAATGTGCATAAAGTGGGCAGGAAATGTGCATGGACTACATTGCTCTATGTGTATGGAGATGTCTGCTTAAAGTAATTGGGTTAGAAAACAACTGAGGAGGGTTTTCACCATTTCTTTAGGAAATGGAACTGAATATCACTTGTTTCAGGAAACAAGAAACATTATGTCTCTTCTGCATATCAAGTTACCCTAAAGTTGAAGTTCTGCTTGTCTGCGGATCATGAGAACAAAGATTCAGAGGATCCACGGATATGGACCCGGATGCGGGGTTCCGGATCCTCCACTTAGATCCAGATAGCCAATTTGGATCTGACTCCAGGTCAGTGGACCAAATATAGTGTGCAAAATTCATTGTAGAAGTTATTGAGGCACAGATGGATGTGACAGAAATAGATGTTGGTGGGTTAGAAGTACCAGCGGCAGAAGCAACAGTTGCTGCTACTATGACCAGTTGTATTTTTATGTTGGCAGCTGCTCCAAAAACTGGGTTGAGTACTGCAGAAGCCTCAGTGCACGCATTGGTAGTGAACCCAGTGTAATCTTGTCCATTAGCATTGACAGAAAAAGAAAAGAAAAAAACTGGTTCCTCTTCCCGTCCCATCCTTCTTGCGATTTTAACCATTGCTCATGATTTTTTCATGTCATGAATCTGTGGCATTGTACTCTTGTGGCGGTGGCACTGCAAGGTCAATGTTCAGTAGCCTTGGAAGTGGATTCTGTGGCGTTGTACTCTTGTGGCGATGGCACTGCAAGGTCACTGTTCTGTGCTTGCTGATCAGCAGACACAGAGTACAGGTAGACTTGGCAGAAAGCCGGGTGAAAGGCGATACAACGACAGTGTCAGGTGGCAAGAATTACTCCCACTGGATACGACTCCCAGGCACTGAATACGACTTCCCATGTGGAAAAGGCTAACCTATCGACAACGGGTTGCAGTTACATGTAAAATTCATGCTGCCAGTGTGGTGGCTATGAGATGGTCCTCGTAGATGAAGTTATAGAAGAGGACTAGGTGGCAGTAGTGGCAGTGGCAATAGAAATAGCAATGGTGGCATTTTTTATATCAGGGTATGGGCTGAGGAGGTGGGACATGTCCATTTTGGTAATGCATCCAGCTAAAAGCTGTTTGGAATCCTCATCTTCTTAGAGGCGCTACGTACCAGACTGCTGATCCAGCCCCTGTGAGATCTCTCCACACCGCTCCAGGGAAAGCGGAGGAGTAATGAACACCCTCTCCCTCCCTTAAATAATGCATGCAAGCAGCTCCATTCTTGCTCCTTATCATCTATAACTGCTCCCTCCAGCCCGTCGTAAGTGGTCATCCTTAGTCCGGCAACATTTCTCAATTGCCCATACAAGGGTTGCACCTTGGTGAAGCAGTATGCAAGAATGTGCTCTTTGTTTCACTGCTGCAGGAAAACCTTCATTTCCCCTACCATGTCCCATACATAGTTTTTATGCACAATGATTTGTTTTTTCCTCCATCGGAATCTTGCTGGTTTTTGTTTTGTTTTTGTGCACCGCCATTTGCTTCTTCTGCAGCATGCCCAGCTCCCTGAGTAACATGGGGAGCCACATTGCCTGCTTTATCGAGCACAATGTACTCTGATTTGACAGTGCAAGTGATGGAACATTTGTGCTACCTTTTGTGCCATGATACTGCTGCATCTGCAACAAAGACAAGGTAACCGGGGTTTAATTTTTTCATGTCCATTTGACCTGCAGAATCTGCATCCGTGTAGTAGATGAGACGCAAGGGGATGGAACTCCCATTGATGTTGAGCCTTTAGCAGGCATGCCTTGTTTCCTTCAGGTACCGTAGGATGCATATGAATGCCTTCCTGTGTAATGCTGCACGATCTGCCATGTACCTACTGACTTGGCCTACCACATAGGCTAGGCCATGTTGAGTCACCACCATGGCATACTTGACAGTGGAAAAAAAAGAGCGATGTGGATTCCATTCCATAATATCCCACTCACATTTCATTTGCAGTGCCAATGTTGCACTCCACTCATAGGTGGTGGAGAAAAAACTGCCAGCTAGCCAACAGCCCTCCATTCCATATCACCTATTTTCCTCGTCCACATACTTGATCCAAGGTTAAGCATGAGCACCCTCTGGTTGCATATGATGCTCAACCCAATGTGGCATTCCAATTCTCCCATGTCGGACATCTAGAACCTAGTGCACAGCTGCTTTGGAAGGAATAGCTGCTGTTGTTTGATGCACATCATGACACGGTGTCACCTGCCCCATGTTTCTTGAAGTAAAGACATGTCACGAAGCCATCCAGTTGTTGGTGCCAGTACTGGGATGATTGCATTAGCCAGTACATTGACTTCTACAGCTTGCACACCTTTCCCTCAGGTGCATCCAACTCCTTCAGTACCTACATGTAGCTCCCTGTGTCAATAATGTCATTAAGTAAGGCCAAATCTGCATCCATTTGGTGAAGTTCCAGGTAGTTTTTGCTTTTCGTCATTTGGAATGTCCCAAATCTTGTAAAAATATGTGCATCTCTTAGCTATTTTTGTGCCTTTTACTTCTCCACTTTGCCATCCTTGCCGCTATTCTGGTCCCGAGCTGATAAAATTTACATTTTTATGCTGGCCAACCAAAACCTAAGTCTTCTTTCCCTCAACGGTGGCAAATTCTGACTTCACGGTCATGTTCCAATGCTGTTTCTCAGGCCATGCACAGGCCTCCAGCAATTTTCTTCTTTTGGATTGATGGAACAAGCGTTTAGAACGCCACACCAATCCATCGACCAATCCTTGCATTGAAGCACTTCCCAGCCTTCTGGTGCTTTCTGTTGTGGCATGAAAGTTTGGGTGACAGCATTTCCTTCTGCTCCAACAACTGCTTGGATTCAACTATTGAAGCTAGCACACAACGTCCAACTTCCACTTGGAATCAGATTGTACCCTGGTTCAGAAGCACGTTATTCTACATGCAAACCTTTCATCATCAGTGTAGAGCATCCCACATCCTTTCTAATTGAAAAGGAATTCTCAAGGCCAATGAATCACTCTGGTGACAAGATAGTAACTGGAGGACCACTGAGGAAGACATTACACACAACACTACAATGGTTTCTTCTGGAACATTCCCATATTCATTGTTATGTTATAAATGAGAAGGCTCCCAGGAACCCATAGAAACGTACGGCTCATCAAATGGTCAAAGTTAGTGGGACAGCCATGCTCGAGTAACAGGTCAGAGCCCTGTTCTGGGTGGAACTCGTTGCTTGAGCTCCATTCATCGGCCGGTGAGCGAGGCTCGCCAGCAACACAAAAACCCCCAGAAACCTAAAAAAGGACGTGCAAGTGTTTGCGCTGCCCGGGGGTTTCCTAGACTACGTTACTTCAAAAGCAACCATATGCTTGCCTTTCAGCGTGCACAGTTATAGGCCACAAATAGATTTGTAGGAAAAACCTGCACTATTTCAGTTCCGGCTAGGATAAAATACAAGGCTTTGTATTAAATACTAACTATGAGTCGATGCCATGAAGCTCTGGCAATGAAGGAGATGAACCATGCAGGCAGGATGGAGGCGACGACTCGTGAGGAGCTTGAGACTCTCATGCCATCACGGTGCATAGCCTCCACTCCCTGCACCAGCATGCCATGCACACCAAAAAAAAAGAAGAGAGGAGGAGTATGTACATTAATACATGAGAGCGCCCCCTCAAACAGGAGTGCAGCAGGCATGCAGCCAAGATGTTTCAGCTGGAGCAGGATTGAGGAGGATGACAGATTCTTGGTGAGGAAATCTGCCAGCTTTGCCTTCCCACTGACTGCACACACTTCCACTGTCGCAGCTTCCACTCCTTCTAAAGTGAAGTGGTGTTCAAATCTGATGTGCTTTGTGCATGGATGCGAGACACCATCAGTTCGTGCAATGTGACGTACAGCTGAACTGTTTCTATGCACAAGTACAGCACACGTGTGCAGGCCTAGTTCCTCAAGCAGATATGCAAGCCAGATGTCCTCACATGCTGCCTCACCAAATGCCATGTATTTTTCCTCAGCCGTGCTGCATGCGACACATGACTGTTTGGTGCTGTGCCAAGAGACAGCACCAAACAGTCTGCCATCTGCCATCTGTGTACCAAGGAACTCTGCTCCTCTTTCTTTTGTAGCTTCAACAGTTAACAACATGTCAATCTCCCAGTCAACAAAATCCAGTATTTAATTGCACGCTGGGCATCTGCTTTGGTTTTCAGTAGAAATTCCCAGAAAAAAACTCCTGTAATCATAAGTGAGGTTCAAGTCGTGTGGTGATGCATGGTGAAGTGATTGCAATGGCATCGTTCATCTAAGGTCCGCGTGTACCAGTGCCAGAGGCATCGTGGTGACAGTGTCTGATCTGGGATTTTTTCCCTGTGTGCTTTCCCGTTATGAAACTCCAAAGTTGTGTTTGATTTGAGGAAATGTTGACAGTCACTAGGAAGCAGAACATGTGCTAGGTGTGCTTCAGTAAATCAGCAACTGTCTCTGTGTTGATATGTGCAAGGCAGCGATGACTGAGCACTGTATGTGATTCATCAGTGCTTGTGACATTGTGCACTTGGGGGAATTTCACTCGTGAGTGGAAAAAAAGGGAACAATTTCAGTTTATATAACATGTCAGTGTGTAGCAGCCCATCAGCCAAAAAAATGCCAGACACATCAAAGAGCTTGCAGCGCTATCTCTGTGTAATTCCGGTCGCACTGACCCGTTGGTCTAATAATCCCCCGGACAGCACATTGGCTTTCAGCCATGGCACATAGAAGACACCAGGCAGCCATAACACCCTGCTTGGTACCTGGAGGGTTACGGTCCCCACACCTTCAACTGGAATCGCCTTCCCCATACCTGGTCTTCACACCTTCGACATCATGTGTAGCATGCAGTGTGACAAAAAGCTGACGATGCGGCGGTATGTCATGTGATGCAGCTATGTCAAAAAACCATTCATTCATAGGAAATGCATGCAGCGTGGTGATGTGTGTGTGCGTGTGTGTGTGTGTGTGTGTGTGTGTGTGTGTGTGTGTGTGTGTGTGTGTGTGTGTGTATTCTGACCTCTGACCTGGCAGCTGTAGAATGGCAGTCGGCTCAGGTGGGTGCAGTAGTTATATGGATGCAGTCCACCCTGGTCTCGGTGGCAGTGCTAACGGATGATGTGGCTCAGTCGNAGGAAATGCATGCAGCGTGGTGATGTGTGTGTGCGTGTGTGTGTGTGTGTGTGTGTGTGTGTGTGTATTCTGACCTCTGACCTGGCAGCTGTAGAATGGCAGTCGGCTCAGGTGGGTGCAGTAGTTATATGGATGCAGTCCACCCTGGTCTCGGTGGCAGTGCTAACGGATGATGTGGCTCAGTCGTCCCAGTGTACACCCTCTGAGTTTACGCCAGAACAGGAGTGGGTGCACTGAGGAATGGAGACATGAAGACAGACCCCTCATACAGTGGTGGAAATTGAGTTGGTGCTGAAGGATTAATGGACTGCTGCACCTGCGATGGACCAAATGATGCTTCCTAAAAGGATTTCTGCACACTAGGCCCTACCACAGTCTTAACATTCCATGATGGAAGATATAGATGCTGGCCGGGATGAGAGAATGGCTTCGGTAGCTGGCCTATTAAGGGCCGTGTCTGCTGCGTGGTGTGATTCATGATGTGCCCAAGTGCCGGACAGGCTCTCCCGTAGTGACCCGACTATCCACAGTAGTTACAGGCCCAGTTCCCCTCTCCATGACCGCGATCTTGCCCCTCGCCATCTTGGCCGCCTTTGACTTTTGCCAGTCTGAGCAATCCATTAGGGATGAATTTGATCTCGTGAACGCCTCTATGGTTTCATGTAACAAGCTGAAGTAGCTGAAGCAGATGGGCTCTGTCCAAGAGTACATGCATCGTTTCTTGGCGTTGTGCTAAACATTTCCAACATGAGCGAGCCAGAGATGACAAACAAGAGCATGAAACTTTGAAGAGCGAGATTCAGAGCACGCCGGTAATGAGTAGAATCACAAAATTCTAGTCGATGATGGCCATTGTTGAGCATGTTGATGCGCTGTGTTACCATCTAGATGGTTTTGTCAGAATCACAAGAATTTCCAACGTCAAGCAGAACAACAACATGCCAACCCCATGGAGATCGAGGTAATGCAAGGAGGCCAACAGTAGAGAAAGCCACGAGGTGGGAACTATAAGATCTGTGGGAAGCCTAGGAACCACAAGAAGGCCTAGAAGAAGAAGCAGCAGGGAAACGGTAACCAGTTGTGAGTGGTGGACGGCCAACTGCTGGGAACACTTTGTCCGCATCAGCAAACACCAGCCCTAAAAAACTTTCAACAACTAGGGAGCTGCCAAGCGTATTGGTGTGGAGCGAAGGGGGCGGGAGCATTCCAAGAGTCCTCCTGATTTCTGGGATTTCATTGGCTGGTTCTGTGAACGGTGAGAGGTGCCAGACTTGCCGGCAAAAAAATGATTTTCTGGTTTCAGGCACATCGAACTCCTTCATTAATGAGCTTGCACAAAGATTGAGGCTAGCATGCTTACCTGGGAAGCCAACTAAGGCCAATTTGGTGGAAGGGAAGCTTGAGTGTAGACTTCCTCTAAAGCCTCTTAGGCTCTGTCACAGTAAGCTTTCTTGTGAGGCGAACTTTCACACATGTCGCATGGATGCCTCTGACACCATTTTGGAATGTGACTGGCTACACTAGTGAAATCCTCCCATGCATTGGGTGTGGAGCTAGGTGAAGGTGAATGAAAGCGGAGAGCAGATGCTTTTGCCGCACTAGGCTAAGGAGAAGGATTTCAAGGCAGGCAAGGTGCCACAACTGAGTTACATGTAGCCAAAAGTATTGTCAGTGCAAGGCAGACCAGTCATACATTGTATTGGTGTGGCAGACAAGCAGTTGAAAAGGTGGAAGTGTTAGCCGCATAGAAAGAGCAACAAGAGGGAGAGCAATAGAAACCAACAATAGTGGAGCTATTGGAAGGCACCAAGGGATTTTTAGATAGCTACGGTGACACATTTCTTGCATAGCTGCCAAAGGGTCTGCCACCGAAGTGGGACATTGACCACAAAATCGACCTGGTTCCGGGAGCTACTTCAACAGTGCTTGCTTCTTAATGCATCAGCAATAACAAGTTGGATAAGCTACAGAAGCTGCTTGAGGAGCTGACAGAGTAAGGGTTCATGAAACCATTGTTGTCGCCCTACGTTGCACAAGTTTCCTTTGTGAAGAAAAGGGCAGAGGAGCTACTGATGTGTGTTGATTACCGCATATCGAACAACGTTCAAATCATCAACCTGTACCCACTGCCAAGGGTCAAGACGTTTTTTGACCAACAGAGGGGAGTGTGGTACTTAAGCAAGATTTAATTGCGTTCAGGGTACCATCAGATCCGGATTGAGGAGCAAGATGTGGAGAAACCTTTTTGGGCACGGTCTGACCATTTCAAGAACCTCATGATGCCATTCAGGTTGACCAATGCTCCTGTTACGTTCATGGATCTGAACTGGATCTTCCACCCTCACTTCGACTAGTTTGTGGTGGTGTTCCTCAATGATATCCTTAGCTACTCCCAAACTTTGGAAGAGCATCAACATCTTTGGCATGTACTGAACTTTGTTCCTTATTTGCTAAGATATCTACGTGTGAGTTTGAGAAGTGGGAGGTGGATTTTATTGAGTACATTGTGAGAAAAAATGGGCTTTACATGGATCAAAAGAAAGTGGAAGTAGTGAATTCAAGCTTAAAACTGAATTGTGTATGTGACATCGAGGTGTTCCTAGGGTTTGTCAACTACTAGTAGAAGTTCATCCGTGGGTATACAGGGAAGGGTGTGTCATTGACTCAACTGCAACGGAAGGATCATCAGTGGGAATGTGGTGAGAAGGAGCGAAGGGGATTCGATGAGTTCAAGTTTACAAAATGTGACGGTCTGGTCCTAGTCCATCTGGATTCATTCAACAAGTACATCATGGTAACGGACGCAAAAGACTACGTCGTTGGGGCATTTCTTATGCACAATCAAGAAAAGGATTCCCAGCCGATTGTGTGCACGTCTCGAAAGCTATCAGGTGTGGATCTAAAATATGCAATCCATGAGACGGAAATGCTAGCAGTTATGCATGCCTTTAAGCATTGGTGGTGTTACCTAGAGTCGCAATGATGTGTGGTCTTTACAGATCACTATGTCCTAAAGTACCTGAAGGCACAGTCGAATCTTAGTCGACGCTATGTGGTCTTCCATCCAATCCTTCTAGATGGAATTCTCAGAAGTATTTTTTGGCTACAAGATCCAGTACAAGGGTAAGAAGGTGAATCCAACAGATCCTATGACGAGGAAGCCAGAGTTTAGCCTCAATTCCATCTCACTGGTGATACGATCTTGAATCATAGATAGCCTGTTCAAGCATTGCTATGGCGCAAACAGGGAGTTCATAGGGGGTGCACAGAAAGATGCAACATAGGATGGAGTGTATTGGAGATAGGGACAGGAGCATAAGATTGTCATACATATTATTTTCCATTGAAGTAGTTGCTGCTAGAATAGGTGCATGACACCCTCTACTTGGGTCATGTCATCAAGCTACACGGAGTGCTACAGTCAAGGGTCTCAGATCACAATCTGCACTTCCATTCGCAATTCTGAACAGATCTCATGGGGAAGTTGGGCATGCGGGTGCAGCTGACCACTGCATACCACCCACAAGGAGATGGGCAGGCAGAGTTCACAAACTAGACTTTTGAATAGCCATTACAAAGCATAGTCCCACCAGATGAAGAGGGTTGGGAGGAGAAGCTTGGAGTGGCAGAGTTCACCTACAATTCAGTAGTGTCCGCATTAATAGAGAAGCCACCCTTTAAGGTCGTTTATGGCCACTAGCCTTAGAGCCCAGCCGCCCTTGTTATGGCAACATCTCTTCAGGTTGTGCAGCAGATTGTTTATGGGGTTGCTCGTACATGGGATGTGGTATATCAATAGCTGTTGAAGGAATAGAAGCAACAAAAGTAGCATGTAGATAAGCATTAACCGACACAGGATTTTCCGTCGAGGGATCATGTAATTCTAAACTCTACAATCCTGAAAACAATGGGAGCTGAGAGTCCAAGGCTAAAGCCACGATGGGTGGGTGCATTCTGCATTCTAGAGAAGTGGTCGGCCATTTCTTATAACTTGGATGCGCTAGCTCACTACACCATTCATCCGGTATTCCACATCTCCCTATATTGTGCGTATCGTGATCCCAGTACTTCCTTCTATGTTAGCGAGAAAGCTCCATCTCCTACCGCCTATGTCTAAAGAAGTGAGGAGTTTGAAGTGGAGAAGATTGTGTCGGACCTCTAGAGGGGAAGTCGGTGTGAGTTTTTGATACGGTGAAAGGGATGTCCAGTTGAGAACAACTCATATGAGCCAGAGGCCAGCTTCAATTCCAGGAGTACCAACATTATTTTCCATGAGTACCTCAGGCACACCAGGATGTCGCGCCGCTGACACGGGGGTGAAGGTAACAAGGTGTCCTCTTTCTCTTGCATTCTCGGGGCCTTGTCTGGCTTTGGAGGAGATTCGAGCCTTTTATGATTTTTGGAAATCAAGCTCCCGATTGAGCTCGCCTCTGTTTGATCGCTGATACGAGGAAAAGGAGGAGGAGGATGAGGAATGGGGTGAGCAATCCCATCTTTGCCAACATGTGGAGCACGCCGGCAAAGGAGAGTGTTCTGCTTGCACCTACATGTGCGTGTTTCAAACATGCCACACAAGACTACCTTTGCCTCTTGGCGCATATCATGTGAAGCACGCTATCGGCCAAGGGACTATCCTGGTGGCAAATCTCAGACGGCGAACGTGGTCAATGGGAGAAGCCAAAACGGTGACCACGACCGTATGACAGTTGCACTACCACCGGTTGTATGTGCAACGGGGCAATCACACCCACAGTCTGGATGCATCGAGTAAACGTGGTGGCTCATGGAGAAACAAGATGGACCGTCAATCTTGACGATCGACGGTCGGGTTCTTCTTGCACTAAGCATTAGGTGCAAGAAACGCAGCAGGTATAGGTGCAAGAAGGACATTGGGTATAGTTGTAAGTATCTTGTTGTAGCAAAGTAGAAGAGAAGCAAGCTGGGGCCATGACTAGCCGGCCACATAGTTCCAACACCCTGTACATTACTCGTTTCAAATAATTTGAACAACTTGTGTTCTTCCACACATCTCCAAGTCTATCTTCTTGATGCAACTGTGCTCTCCACACACTAAGGCCTACTCTCCAGAAAACACACACCATCACATATATAGAGAAAAAAAAACAAAAGGAATATAGTGGTCACAATTTATGCAATTAATTTTATATCTAGATCTCACTTTGGCTCCGCTCATGAGGTCTCCCGGGGAGAGTACCTACTTCTGGCATATGGCACCTGGTCCTAGAGCCGCCCTATTTCCACAGATACAACACCTTGTTCCTTCGATAAAAGACGATGTTGTCACTTGCATGGCTGTCTAGGGGCGAACGTGCAATGGGTCCAATGCACGGTCCAACAAAGGCGGGTATGTGACCTTAACTGCGCTCTGCATTGCTAGAAGGGATGCCATTGCACGTTCAACTAGCCAACAGAAAACCGTGGCTGGAATCAAACCATAGTTTAATTCAAGTGAGAGCCATTTCACGGGACTGGTTGGTGGCCCCATATTCATCATACCTGTTTTGAGCAACAGACGTGTGGAATGAAAACTTTGGAGTTGTATCCATTATCCCAAGCAGCAGATGGATATAGATATAATTGTACACATAAATGTAAATACAGCTTTTGACATACATACAACAAAATGATATAGACATAGATAGAGATATCGATATCCATAAAGATAAAGATATAGATATAGATATAGGTATAGATATAGATAAAGATATAGATATAGATATAGATATAGATATAGATATAGATATAGATATAGATATAGATATAGATATAGATATAGATATAGATATACATATAGATATAGATATAGATATAGATATAGATAAAGATATAGATATAGATATAGATATAGATATCGATATAGATATCGATATAGATATAGATATAGATATAGATATAGATAAAGATATAGATATAGATATGGAAATAGATGTAGATATATATATAGATGTAAATATAGATATAGATAAAGATATAGATATTTTTATAGATATATATATAGATAGAAATGAGGATATAGATATAGATTTATATTCATATATAGATATTGATATGGATGTACATGTTTATATACATATATATATATGTTGTTACATATACATACAAACATAATTTTATACATGGACATAGATGAAGATATAGACTCAGAAAATGATTTAGATATAAGGGAGATTATGCTTTCAATGGAAAATGATGGTGATCCACATTTTTTAGGCCAAAATGTGACGCATTTTGAGATTCAAACATGAAAAATAGTTTTTAAAATTCAATATAATTTTGTACATAGTTGAGCCCCTTTTTGTTGGTTTGCATAGGCAACTATCCTACCAATTCAAAGCCTTACGTGATAGTTCTTTCTATTTGTGGATTAGTCTTGCATGTGAAAAAGATTATGTTTACATTAAATCAATAATCACCCTCATTTACATTGTACCAGTCAATATTGAATGGCCATGTGTGCCTAAGCTTCGTTTGTTTAAAATTTTCCATGGAAAGTGGTGCAAGGGCACAATGTTGTGTGATCACTGAATGCCATGGGTTTTGGAGCGATGTAGAGTCTACATTGCCATTGTTGTGATGTCAACAATGTGGTTGCATCAAAGGTATTGCTTTGACAATGAACAGGATTTTTTTGTGAAGTTTAACATGTGGAGTGAAAATGAAAAGATTGGACACACTCCATTGGCACACAAGGTTCATTAACTTGGATAACTATCGAGTAATGTCCATTACGAACACACTCCATTGGCATGATTGGACATTTTTGTGGACATTCAACTAGTTGACAAGAATTTTTTTATGTATGTATATATATATCGGCTTAATCATACAACAATCTACATACGTCATGGGATGCAAGTATTGATCAGACTCTAGATCTGAGAACTCACGTATGACAATCCATCTGAAATGTTGCGTTATTCAAACAATAAACTTATCTAGATCTCAGAATTTCTTTTTGGGAAGCCGCGTGAATAGATGAACCTTGAACGATGGGTGTTGTCCATGCATATTCTCCAAATTCCATCATGCTATCCAACAAGATGAATCTTTCCAATTTCAGATTGTTTACTTCATCATGAGAGGTCACAACCTACCACCACGGAAGTGGCGGTCTTTGCTATCATTTTGTCCATAGGTAACATCATTTGTATCTTCGGTGGCGACCACCACCTGGAAGCAGATAGGACCCCCTTCTCATTTGTTCTTGTCTCGTGCGCTAACAAAACCCATATAAACTTGTCTTTATTTGGAGATCTACACAGGTTTTTTCTACATATGATTTCATTGCCGAAAAAGAAAGTGTTGAGAGAGAAATTCGACGTTGACGTCATATCATGGACTGGTGCCAATTCACTGAAACCCGTCCCTATTTAGCCGTTGACTGAGATAAGACTTTGGGCTGAATGTTGACCACTGTTCGGTGCATGCTCTGCGGTTCACACTGGATTGCGGTACATGCTGGCAACATGCGCATCAGATCGAATATCCCGGACACCAACGTGCGGCAGGAATCCCGTCCTCGCAATAAGCAGTCTACATCTGAGCTGCAAATCAGATACGACCAGATATGAACAACCGCACGAGGGAGGAGATAAGGACAATGATGTCGTGGGAATGAAGCGAATCGATGAGAGCAGTTGGCGTTCTGCGCTTGCTGCACGCCGCAGAACCATTTGGTCGTAATGAAGTCGTCGATTACAAACCAACCCTAATCTCAACGGCTAAAGTTCTAATTTCAACAGCGATAAGCCCAGAAAGACTAACATAAAGAGGGAATCAATTGTTTCTTTTTTCCCAGGTGAATGCATAAGACTGTTGCTATCATATTTAGCATCATTTGAGAGCAAGTTTCCAGCACTCTTGTACCCCAAGTGATCAAAGTCACATCATAATGGGAACAAGCTGGTTCAGAATGAACAACGCCGTACCTCCCCATTTGTTGACGTCACTCATTAACCCCTCACACATAAAGACATCTGTGCAACAGATTGCAATCTTGTTAAAACAAGGTTTAAACAATTTTTCAAAACATACCCTTTGCATTCCCATCTCAATATGATCATAGGTTTGTTATTTGTCATTTTCATGACATGACGACCAACGACAATAATGATAGATAATTATACGAAGTTATAAACCATGTTCTTATTATTCCATGAAAATATATATGTGGTTAAGCATATTATTGCAAAATAAAGGAGTGAAGAAAGACTTTGAAAACAGTTTTTGAAAATCATGATTCTCTCTCATCAAATCAAAACTATTTCCTATGCTTTCAAATGTTTTCTTGCATTACTCTCATGTAAGACCATATCCCACATGTTTCAAAACTCTCCACCCTATGTATGTGGCAATACTTTTACCATTAAGTTCCTGTAGGTAGATAATTTACGATCTCACACAAGAATATAGTTTTTCTAGACAAGTAAATAATGGTTAAAAATATTTCCTCAATTAAATGAGAATAAAAGTATGTAGAAGTCAATGTTAGGCACTAAACATTTACAAAATAAACCAAAATAATCTATATTATAAGTTATTTTCTTAATAAAGTCTAAATGATAAGCTTTTTTCTACTCAAACGCATACAAAATGGCCCATGAAAGAAAATCAAATAACAAAATTTTATCAAAATATGTTTTTACCAAGAAAAACGATTTTCTATGACGTATGTTGGATATAAAAATGAAGTTACAAAAAAATCAAAACTTCAATTTGATTCATTGTGGTTTCTTCTATTGAAGAATAAATATTTGAAACACTAGTGTAAAATCTCTTATCAGTTTAAATCTTAAAAAGGACTTTCTACTACACTACATTTATATGAGCAAGATGCAAATGACTGAGTAAGAAACACATCGCCACTAACACAAATTGAGAAAAGAAGAAGTGAACACAAGATTCTTAAGCACAAAAATAAGAACCTTCACGAAACCTTTCCAGTCTTTAAGCCCTTAATTTTGGCAAAGAACCCCTCATAGATTTCTTCTCCTAAAGTAATGCACAATGATTGGTTAAAGAAAAACACAAGAATTCAAATAAAGAAAGAAAAGGACCAACCCATCTTCACACGTGTTAAAAAATAAATTTAAACCAAGATTTAAGTTACTTGAGCTAGGTTTTTGACATGAAATTGGTTCAAAAGAATAAAAATGATTACATCATAGCCTAAATAATAACACCTATGTGGTACGTGGAAACGACCATGTAACCTCATATTCACAAAAGTGAAATTCGCCTCCAAAAGAGTATCATTCATTCATAGTTATATAAAAACTATGAACGTAATGTAACCAATGTATCTTTATTTTTTTCAAACAATCTTTCCATCTCGTATGACATCCACTTTCATGTGAATGAGATTGCCTCAAAATTAAGAAGAATGCACAACATCATATTATATACTTAAGTATGACACTATTAAATTTTGAATCTCTAAAGGGGGGTCTAATCTTGCATTTCAGAAAGAAGATGCAAACAAAAGTAAAGCTACATCTGAAATTCATGCGGTCTTTACATGTTCCAATTAAGTACATCCTATTCCCAGTGCTTCAATTTATGGAAATTCAAGGTTAAGTAATGCATGGAATGCCCATGGATGCGATGAAATGAAAGAAAGCATTTCAAATGGATTCTCATGAAAATCCATTCAAACGTTTTTCAAAAACAAATATGATACTTTTTAAAAGTTATGTTAAAGGAAACCAAGTGTAAATGTTCCCATAAAAATGTTCTATGTGCTTTCTCTCACATCAATACAAATTCCTCTTGTTTCTCCAATAAATCACATCATGTTCATTAAGACATACATGCTATTTTAACACAAACATAAAAAATAGCTTCATATAAATTGTTTTGTGTCATTTTCATGTTCATTGTGTTTCAATTCCAAATAATGCTGAATGTTTTCTACTACTTCAATAAGTGTATCATTATGTGTGAAGGCTAATCCCATACAAGAAAGTGTGTAAAATTCCCTAGGCATCAAGAACTGTGTACTCCGTGAAAGTATATTGATTTGTGTTGAAGTTTTACATTCCACTACAAAATCATGGATGCTTAAATGAAAATATACAAATATCATCAACATCATGAAATCATATACATTGTCGAAGTGTCAAGGTCCAAAGTAATTTAACCTAAGGCAGATCATGAACTTTGTGTATCATTAAATGTTAAGAGCATTTTTATCATTAATTCATGCAACAAAGCAATTTCAAATGCATTGAAATATTTGTACGAGTAATTTCATTGAATCATAAATGTCTCGCAAGAAAAGATTAATTTTGGTGTTTATCCATTTATCTTTAGAAGAAGTTACAATGGGTGGAAAAATCGTCAATTATGACGCCTAAATGGTTTAAAGATGAAATGGAAAGCATCTTATATCCTTACATGCTTCCAATGTAAAACACTATAGCGCTCAGGCAATTAAATACGAATTTCCATATGAATGATCTTCTTAATGCAAAAGAGGAAAAAACAATGATTTCGTAATTTTGCAAAAAGTGTGCATATTGAGTGTGGAAATGGGCCAATATTGTGCCACTGAAAAGAAAATTCATCTTCATAGTGCAATGTATTTAACGAAGAATCAATCAAGTTGCAAAAAACATACATGAAGATTTTTCATGCCAAGAAGAACAATGACCACGTACTTCAAGCATGAAAAGGAACATGCACATAGATTAAAAATTTGAATAATTGGATAAATTCAACATATCTTCTTGAATAGATTTTTCTTGCATGTACCTACAGGACCATTATCCTTGTTTCTTGATAATGAAAGCTCCATACATAGAATACCCATGAATTGAATTTGCATCTCATTAATTGTAGTCTTTCATGTTTTAACAATGAGGGGCTGAAGATTTCTTACAAAATCAATCGTCTAAATTTAAGGTTATGAGATCACTTTTAGTGGTTTGACGATGTAAAATTCATTTCTTTCCTGAAAAATGGTGGAAGAGTCATCGTAAACTAGATGTTGAACAATTCTTGGATCTTTTTCATGATCTATCAGCTTTCATGAAGAGATCTAGCCAAAAGATGATATCAAAGTCATGTGGGACCAATCACCTCAGAATCATTTACTCCTTAAACTGTGTACATGGGACATACAAACACACAAAAAGCTATTTGGAATCATTCTAACAAGACATTTCAAAGCAATTCAATATGGTGAGAACCTTCCAAAACAAGTGTCTTCTAATTATATTGTACACACTTTTAAAGAATAAAACCTCGCTTTGATTATCACTTCAAGTAACATTCTTACATTTTAAATGTACATAACAATCGCATGCATTATTTTGAAATGTTATGTGAAGCTTTAGTTTTTCATGCATTCGTTTTCAAATAAAGATTTTGACATAGAATGTTTATAGGTGTACAGTTAAATCATGTTGTATGCTCTTAGAATCATAACACACGGTTCCATAAATTCAACCTATGACAAATATACATGAATAAATTAATTGGGTATATGCCTTGGTGGATTGTCTTTTTCAAGAGTCCATTTGAGGAGCACTAAAGACAAAACAACATCAATTTGATAATAACCTCGTTTTATTTTTTCTCTCTGCAAAATGTG
The DNA here is from genome assembly GCA_023375785.1 of Penium margaritaceum. Taxonomy (NCBI): domain Eukaryota; kingdom Viridiplantae; phylum Streptophyta; class Zygnematophyceae; order Desmidiales; family Peniaceae; genus Penium; species Penium margaritaceum. The sequence continues at coordinate 101,934 of SZWC01007979.1, forward strand.
CGTGCGAAGTCTATGATAATGTGCACGAATGGTTGCGAGCACATCCAACAGAGCTTTGAACAACTCCATTCTCTGATGTAAACCTGTTTGAAGGCTCACAGTCAAACTAGTGCACAATCCTTCTGAATTTGGTGTGCAAGTATCCTTCAATTCAATGTACAATCCCAATGTACACTTTCAGGAACTAGCCTGCTCCTGTGAGTTGTAAGGTGAATGGGGATTCTGTAGAGGGTGCACACTAAACACCATTTGCAAAACGAGACATTTAGCATTGATGCAAAAGTTCATACCGACCATAAACACTATCAATGAATCAAACTCATTAGTTTCAGATTGATCCAGGTCCCATTCTAGATCGAGTGCATAATATTGTGATGCTAATGCATTGACTTGTTTTCATAAACCCTCTTTTCCACAAGTTTTACAGTGGTGCATATGTTTATCGCTTACCGTACAACTTGAAGAATCAAAATTTAGAAAAAGTAATCTATTCACTGCTATCCACCACCAAAACCCTCATTAGCGAAAGTTTGGGGTGGGGAAGATCGGTTCAAAAACAGTGTTTTCCATCCACTACTCATTTGTTGGATCAATTCAGCCGTGGAATCGACCCCGTCACATATTGTTGTAGGGTTCGTATTGTAAGGGTTGTATAGACAAGGGTGGAAAAAAAAAAGAAATTGACACATATCAAAGTTGGATCATGGATCTTGTGGTCGGTTTGTGTGCCTTGTGAAGATCTTAATCAGTGATTTTGATTGATCAAGTATTGTTCAATGATTCAATCCCATAGGTTGAGACAATAAAGGTTTCCACAAAGTGACAAATTACACTTCAAGCTATCTCTTAGTGTACCAATGGAGCGATGTGTGGAAATTGAACATACACTAAAAAACAATTTCTATCATTAACATTATTATGCGTTTGTGAAAACGTTTGCTCCTTTTGATATGAACATTCAACCATCTTTGACCACCCTCCACCAATGTTGTAGAACATGGATATCAATGATGGGATGGAACAAAATTGAACGTTTTGTTTTGCATTCATGGTAAGAAAGTCAGTCCAACATAATTCATTAACAATAGATTAAAAACTTGTGAAAATTTGAGCTGCATGTCCATATGATACATCTTGCACCTTCTCATGCATTCCCTATGAACACTTTGTACACTTAATGGGAGAGATGGAGTGGGAAGAAACGAGGGTGGTAAGAAAGAGTGAACCCGATGACAAGGATTCTATCGATCATTGGAACCTTGATCATGGATTTGACTACGTTCGGTTACAGTCATGCCACTTTATAGGAATGATGTGTCCATTTTGTCCAAAAGAACGATAAACCTATGTAATCTGAAACCTGTGACCTCTTGTTGAACTGTAAAGAACGTGCATTCAATATTTAAAACTTCACAATTATACTTCAAATATTTTCATGGTAATGAACCTATTTAAAATGTATAAACGGTTCTCTTTTCAAACAAATTGCAGTTTCATTTGAAACACAAGTATAAGAATGAGAACTTTGTAAAGGGAACCCTTTGATAAAAAACAATTTTATCCACTATTGGTTGTGTAAATTATTTTTTTAGATGTTGAAACACCATGCCAAGTCCAAACCAAACATTTTCTAGTAACATTGCAAAATTTGTGGAACATTTCACAAACATGTTCATGTTTCCTACATTTAAGGCGAGGTATTGTTTATCACACCAATTTCAGACACGACACATTCTGTGTATTAGGTACATAGAATTACATAATTTCTAAGAAATTGTCTTAATACAAAGTTATCTTTTGTTCACATGGAGAAATACGTACACAATGCATGTGCCTTGGGAATTGGATGAAATAACGTGACACATGAAAAATGTATATGATAATTTAGATGGGACTTTCAATACACGTACATTGTTTTTCAAACAAGATGTATGGATAGTTTTGTTTTGTTGATGTTTATTCTTTTACCGAGCTTTTTCTGGCAAATAACCTTTTTGTCATGTTTAGTTCTGCAATTACTCAATTGTTCTTTCTAAAAGACAAATAACGAAACTTCACCGACCCTACCCCCAACTGTGGAGTGCATTCCAGCAAAATGGCTGGTGCGTGTATTATGTAGAAACGTTTTATGTATTTTTGTGTATTGTGTACACTAGTGTATTTTGTATGTGTCCATGAGATACACTATTCAAATACGATTCAACATTTAAGGTTGGGTGCATAGGTTTTCGATGTCTATCTCCCTCCCACCCCAAAAGGGTAGAGTGTATTAACTAGGAAGTGTATTTTTTTAATGGTGGAAAGAAAAATGAAGACACAAATCTATGTCCGCTTTTTGACAGCTGGTCTTTGAAGATTGACAATAGGTTATTAAGGACCTTCATCAACCACCAGTAGTAGACAATGCACAATCGATCATTGACGATCGACGATTGAAGATCAATAATAAAAAATCTGAGATACTCAAAACATCGGCAAAGTCAAAAGGTGAGGAGATCAATTAATAAAACAAATACCACATATTCTGGATCAATAATAAAAAATCTGAGATACTCAAAATTTCAGAAAAGTCAAAAGGTGAGGAGATCAATTAATAAAACGAATACCACATACCCAACCCTCAAACTATGGAATGTATTAGATTTTGTGACTCGTGCATTTATCTTACGAAAACTAAGTTTGTACACGAGTGTATCACAACAATACTCCAAGAATATGTATGATTTCATGTGTCCATTGGATACACAGTCCAAATATACCATCCCAATATATTTAAGCATCTTTTGGGGGTGGGGAGGGCGCGGCAACATGGGTGACTAATCGAAGAGCTTAGATCATTGAGCTCCATCAGTGTAGTTGGGAAGTTCATTAATTTTATGTGATGGGAAAAAAACAGTACAAAAATGTATCTGTGCTCATCGAGAGCTCATCTATGACAATCGAAGAGCTTAGATCAGTGAGCTCCATCATTTGGCAACTTGAGGATCCATTGATGATGGAAGGGTGGGGCATAGGTTCCGCATTTCTCCCCCCCCAATGGGGTAGAGTGTATTAGCAATGTGTAACTGGGAAGTGTAATGCTTTTGAGTGATGGAAAGAATACGGAATACACAAATGTGTATTCGCTGTTTCACTTCCGATCTATGAAGATCGACAATCGAGTATTGTTGATCTCCATCATCCACTAGTAGGTGGCGATTGAAGATCAATGCTTGATGTTTGAAGATAAAAAAATTGCTCATCCTTGTTGAATCAATGAGTTCAAAATGTGAGGAGATCACTTGATACAACCAAAATAACATAGTCATGCTCCTCCCTCACCCACAAAACTTGAAATGTGTCCAATTGTGAGTAGTATGTGTATTGTATTGAAATAAAACTCGTAAACTAGTGTATTTTGTACACTTGTGTACATCTACATACAATTTTACGTGTTCAGGGTCCATATACATAATCCCAATACACTTTGAAATTTTAGAGGGGGGGGTGAACATAAGTACTAGATGTCCCTTGTCCCAAAAAGTTAGAGTTTATTCGGGGAGTGTAGCTGGGAAGTGTAATAATAATTTGTTATGGGAAGAAAAAACAATGCACAAATGTATATCTGCTTGTCTGCTACCGTTCTATGACAATCGATGAGCTTCGATTAGGGAGCTCAATCATGGCCGAACAAGAGATAGAAAATCGACAATCCATGAAAAAAAATTGATGATTCCCGATACATTGGTGAAATCAATAGGTAAGAACATTTGACTACAGATGGTAACTATAAGGTCAAGTTTCCTCTTCCCCCAAACCATGGAATGTGTTGTGGTAGTTGAGGTGGAGTGTGTATTGTACATAAAATAGTTCCATACACTAGTGTATCATAGAAACTTGTGCACACGTCTAAACACTTTTTTGGTCAAGGAGTTATACTCACCCCATACAAAATCTCAATACACTTTCTGTTTGGAAGGGGGGTTAAGCATGGGTTCGCGATGCCCCCCCCATGCTAGAGTGTATATGCATAGTGGAGCTCGCCGATGTATCCTTTGAGTAATGTATAAAGAGTTCATTTGAGGTTCTGGACATCTTGACCATCGGGAGAAGGCAATCAAGGATCAGAGAGGTGAGTTGATATCTTTTGAGTCATGTGTGGGAGGAGTATGAGAATCCACCATGCGATAGAAGGGATTTCGTTAAGAAACAAAATTCAAACCCATAATTTTGGGTGTAATTTTGGTATGGTTTAATTTGAGAGGTAGGGTTGGATTTGGGGTATACAAGATCCGCCCCTATAATACATGGCAACATGCTAGGCCCCACGTTAGCGGGCCGTAAAGGAGCCTAAAAAAGAAAAACCTCAGAAGCAAAATACTCGAACATAACTTCGGATGGATTTTGATTCCACCAAGTTCCAATTCCAAGACTAGGCGTTCTTATTCTTTTCACAATTATGATTGTTAGATTCCAAGCACACATGTACGTCTTTGTCAAGTGAGTAGAAATGGTGTTGTGAAAAACTAAACATAGTTTCTCTTATTTTTTAAAAAATTCTTAGCAAGACTTCAAGGAAGTATCTTGTGTTGAAGCTTACAGATACATTTTTATCTGAACTATCATAGAAAAAAAAATCCTTATGAAACTTCCAACAAGGTATTCTGAAACTTCAAAAAGCATACATTAAACATAAACAATGAATGAAGAGTGTATGTTTTAGGGGTGATTGACCATGAATTAATTAATCTATGAAAAAGTGTAAATTTTCACCAACACAACACTTAATGTTTCAAAGAACTCTTCATGTCATTTCCACATACACTTACATCCCAACCCGTAACCTCCCATCCTTAACAGTCACTACCCTCTTGCACTTAGTTGCTGCGCCTCCCCTTCCACATTTCTCTAGGATAGCTCCAACAAAACCATACAAAACTGTACAATAGCTCTAGAATACACTACTGCTCACTTTCACGTACACTCTCCACATAGACTTTCATCCCACCCACTTCCCCTCTCACACCTTCAACACTACTCTCGCTTAAAAAATTCGTCATACACTTTTTTACAAATCTATGTGCATCTAACACAACTTAATGTGAACCTCTACATGCACTCCCCACATACAATTTCAGCCTAACACCCCTCCCCCCACCTGATCCTAGGCCTATATCGTACAATAGTGTCCAATGTACAATGCACAACCTCCATCCAATCATACACCTCCACAATCACTTCCAAGATGCACTTTCACAGCCACCCCCCTCACATCCACATCAAGCCCAAAAAAATCATATTATCCACTTGTGTACACACATTACAACAAAACATAATATCTTTCACACAATTCCATATGCAATCTTCACATACACTTTCAGCTCCCCTTCCCCCACTCAATCTAACCATCCACCCATAGCTCAACGCACACAACATTGAGTGTAACGTCCAATAATCTTCAAATACATCACTGAAAATAATCAACACAAGTACAAATTGATAGAAATAATCCATACACAGCTCAAATACCTCCACTTACACTCACCACATACTCTTTCCACCCACCCCCCCTCCGAGAGATTAACAAGCAACAAATCTTAAGCAGATCACTCACACCAACATACGAAAGTATACTATTGTAGACAAAGTACATACACATAGCCATAGACCTCCACATACACTCACCATACAAACCTTCCATCCGCTCCCCCCGCCCAAACAGAAAATGACCACGAATCAACCTCAAGTACATCACTCACAGCAACATCCACAAGTACACATTAGTACACATAATACATACACATAGGCATACACCTCTACATACAGTCACCACACACACTTTCTTTCCTCCCTCCCCTTCCACAGATTTACCACCAACCATCCTCAAGCACAAGGTCTAAGAATTGTTCTTCATGGAAACTTCCCATGAAGCACACAACATCAAACACACTACACCTAGTGTATAAAAGTTCTTTTTTTAACTCTATCCCATAAAAGTACATGGAACATTAAAACATTCATTCCCAAGTGCATGGTAAAACAATGAAAACACTACTGATACTTGGACAACTGTTGATTTGCACCCGGAAAATAAACAATGTCTAATGATAACATCTGATAAGTTCTTTCAAAAAGAATATTCAAATTCAGACGTTGAAAATTTTATGATAACATGTTTTATTGATGTAGACAAGTAATGGTTTTGAAAAAACACATAAATCTTTACCATGTTCTCAAAATAAAAGATAATCATAACAACGCTCTTACTTTTGTTCCATACACAATATATATATATGTGTTTATAAAGTGCTTTTGATAAGTCACACCATTGTTTAACAAGGAAAATTTTTGAAAGCAAGGTATCATTCATGAGTCCATTTATTTGAAGAAAATTACTACAATCATATCGTACATAACATCAAGACTTGTTTTTACTAATACCACAGTATGGATATTGTATTACATGTGAAAGAAGCATTTTATTAATAAGTTTGTTTCAGATTACTTGTAAATAAGGCCCTAAAGAATCTAGTTTGTTCATCATATGGGATAATTTCACAATGAGAATGGGTCCTTGAATAAAAATATTTTGATTGAAGAACACATTTCAAAGAGGAAAGAGGGAAGTGGCAACATGCGCATTCCTTTCTACAACTTTCCATTATCTTTTCGTAAGTACTAAGACATTATTCCAAAATTAAACTACAAAGAAAAATATTCTTGTTCTTGATTGATATTGGTAAAACACATGTTAACCATGCCATTATTTTTGACCAAACATAAAAGCCAATTGATGTGGGTGAGGAGTAGGTGGAATGCAAAGAACAATGACAAAAGAGACTCACTTTGACATGTTTCCCAAATCGGAGACGCACTTTTCCACTTTTCCTTACGTGTGTATAGGCTTATGGATTCTATATACAGAGGGTAAAATTACCCTCTCCATGATTCCATATACAATGATGGCTATATATGGCAAGAGAAAATGTCTATGCATCTCCCTTTTTCTCATAATTGTATGAGAAAACAATGAAAATTTGGACAAAATACACTTTTGCCTTTTCCTTTCTAGAAAGAAAGATGATATGTCATTATTTCTCCTAACCCAAAAACGAAAATCATAAAAGATGAAAGGTGTCAATAATTCCCTATCCCTTTGAGAATTTCATAAGAGTATAGATTCAAGAGTGGCAATTGATTTTCCTTCCTCCTTAACATCAATAAGTGGAAAAGAATGCAAGGGGCTATGCCTCCCCTATCGATTACAGTTCAAATCAAACCTTGTAAGAAGAGGGAAAGTGATGCTCACCTCTACATATAATTCCATGCGATAAGCTTAGTAGAAAGTTAAAGATGGTATGTTTCTTCTTTGCCTTTTCCTTAAAGCATCCACAAAAATGAATGTGGAGGAGAGTGATTCTCTCCTATTCCTATCCTCCCCTCCCTATGGATTTGAGGGTCTTATCTGTTGAGAAGGACAAGTGAGGGGGGGTGATGTGGACAGACGGGAAGTGGAAAGAGGGAGAAAGTTTTTAGATCAAGAAGTGAATAGAATAGAAAGCTGAAGCCTCTTCTTGTCTATATAAAGGTGAGTTAAGGAATATATGTCTTTTGTTATTCAGCTGAAAAATCTGATTTGCATGATGAATGGAGCCTAAAAACAGGTGTGTTGATTACAAGAGGGGAATGACTTTGACTCGCTCCATACTGCATATGATTATTTGTTTTAGTTTCCACATTTTTATTTGAAAAATAATGAAAAATTGCATGGAAACAAATTTACCACTTGTACTTAGATCTGTTTCCCTTACATATTTCTTGTAGAACGTCCATATTACTTAATGAGTGAGGAAATTGATTAACTTCCTTATCAAAATCAGAGTGGATACACCATTTTCTCACTTGAAACCGTGCATTTCATGGAACAAAAATTCCTTTTAGTCTCCAAATAAAGTCAACGCATTCCAGAGGTATATGCTTTTCTTAAGGGGTTATTGAGGAAAAGAAACATTCATGATCCAAACATGTTTTTACACTTCTAGAGTTATGGGTTTCACTATTATACGTTTGGGAAGCCTCACACATGTATTAGAATTATGAAATGATTATTTATCAATTAAGTAACCAAGAGTAAGGGAATTGATTTTATTGTTTGACAAATAACGTGAACATAATGGTTTAAAGCAAGAAATTACAATTTCATTTGCAATATATAATAAACCAGATATGATGTGTTTTGCTCAAGAGCAACAAATGGCTCATCCTTGTCCAACACCTATGATGTTAATTTCTAACAATTCGTAATTAATTCACATCACTTATGAACTAGAAAAAGAAGTAGAAAAGGTTCCGTTATTGAAAAAATATGCAGAATAAACTGCTAGGACTATTACACACATACACACCTATTGGTGTTAATGTAGTAGAGAATGGTTGGTGGTGACAAGAAAAAAGTCAGCCATGAGGTACAAGCTGAATGAGTACTACATGGCAACTTATCCATTGGTGAGTAAGATATGTTACTTTAGTAACCTCACATGTCGCAAAAACATAAAAAACATGAGTTTGAGTGCAAAATAGTGCCAATATCTCACAACAAACTAACTCCACTCAAGGCTATGAATTCACTAATGACACAATTTTTGTATTTATTTGAAGCACCGTACAAAAATTAGCAAATGAAAATTCTCAAATATATATATGTATTGATCCATGAAATTTCAAATATTATATAAGCACAATGCTTTAAACCTCCGTTCATATCTTCTTAAGAAGTTAAAATTTAAAGCACATAAATAGTGTTTTCCACAATCAAATCTGATGACTAAAGCTCTTTATATGGCAGTGGAAATGTTCCATTCAACAAACGCTTCAGTAAAATTGTACTAAAGCATTTGTTAAATGGAAATCACTTAATGGCCCCTCAATGTCTCTGTTTTTTTCTTCGCATTTCTTGCTATCTTACGAGGAGTTCCAGGGATTTCTTAAGGAAATTTTATTCTTGGGATCACACATGATAAATGGGTCACACTTTCTGCTTTTGAACAAGCAGGAAAAAACGACATAGAAAGTGATATGCCAACTGTAATGAAAAACGTCCATGTTCCAGTGTAAATGACCATGAAAAGGGTCAAATTAAACGTTTTGACCGAACAAATATGTATGGTGTGTTGTAATGGTATGTTTTAATGAAAGAATAATCCAAAGGGAACTTAAGAAATGCAATTTTGCACCTGATTTAGATGAAAAAACCAAGTTTTGAGAAATTTAGAAGGCGGTGACAGTGTACACAACCAATTTATTTGTGCTCCTTTGAATTTAGTTGGGTGGCACATTTTTATCCTGCTAAATCAACATATATACATGGCTCACAAAAGTAAACCATATTTCATATGGTTCATACACAAAAGGTATGTACATGTAAGTTCCTTGATAGGGTGTGAGGGGGTTTCTGAATGATATTCTTTCATCCATGGATTGAAAATAACATTTGAAAATGGTCTTTCTTAACTTAAATCTGTCGACTCAGAACTTTAAAGTGAGGTCATTGGTCCCCCTTCTCTTTTCATCATAGAACAATCTACCTACATTTTGAAACAAAAATCAGATCTTGTTTTGTATTTCATGGATGTGGCATCTTGTCATGGATTTTTGTTTGGTGTCTTACAATTGTGATTGATCAATTTGAAATTCTTCATGTATAGATTGAAATTACAAAAATCTTCATGTATAATTTATGTGTTAATGAAAATTTTCAGCAAACTAGTGAATGCTTCACATGGTGAGCATGAATTTGCGTGGTACTATGGACGGAAGATCAAGAAGTTCAAGGGTTTAAAACCCTCATACGTTGAAATGTTGGCCTTCTTCTAATGGCTCCCTTAGATTCATTACAGTTAAGTTTGATGTAATGAATGCATTTCATGAAATTAGAACATGAGATTATTCTTAAACAGCACTTGAATATTCCTCTAATATGGGGTGGATATGATTTGGTTGCTCAGTTTGTTTAGGAAACAACACGAAATGGATAAAGCTCGTGATATTTTATGGTAGAATTTTGTTGGATAAGGCCAAATAGGATGGGATAAAAAACCATACCAATTATAGAAATCCAAAGTAAAACTTCCATTTCTTGCATTCCATCTAAAGTCTCTTCAACTTAGGCCTTCATACTTTGAATTTAGATAAAAACTAGAAAGTAAAGGATCTTTTGACTTCGTTTATGACATCAAAGGCAAGGCACAACATCATTGTGCTTTCGTTACGGTTACATCATGGTTGTAGCTCATAGACTTTGGAATCGGATGTTGGGTAATTGTTTTCTGGTGCGACTGGATTGTTAGGTTGGTCTAGTGGTTCGAAAAAAATCACACATGTATGCAATGATTTTATATTATTTTTCATTTATGCAAAGGCTTTGGTGGCCAATTCTAAAACAACTGGGAGACCAATAGCATGCCAAACGTAGTATATTTCATGCTTCATTGTACACTACAATCCTTTTAAGCCCTAGAATCGTGTCCATCGAAAGGTCTGCTAAGTTACTGGCATATCGTTGTAGATTAACTTGATGCATACTTATTTCCATCGTAAACACATGTCACAACATTCAAGTGTGCAACTCAGTGGCAACACGTTAACCGCTGATGTGCAATTGTTGGTCTCATTGGAGATTGTTGTATTTTCATCATGATCCACTTTCGCCAATACTTAAATGTAGGCGCTCTCTGGGGATTCTAGCTAGCGAAGACATAGATGGGGTTACCTAACGACGACTAGAAGACAACGGGGTCCTTTAATAATCGGATCATCGATGGGGCTACTTAGGACTTAGTCGTACCAACGATCCTTTAAAGGACCCCATCGGATTCTTCTAGAGGAGAAGTCCAAACAGTGCGGTGGCCGGCACGACATGGCAACTACGTTAGCACAACTGTAGTATTCGCACGTCTGGTCAAGAAAACAGCGAAGACGGAAGGCTCAACCCTCCCTCTCATGGGAGAGTCAAACATTGCCAGCTAGACTATGAACAATACTCGTGATGACCCCCTATGAAAGACAAAAGCCATCGTTCGTCGTTAAACAGAAAAATAGAACAAAAGCAACAAATGAAAAACGTTGTAAAAAGGTACATGTTTGTTTTTTTATACGCATTCATTCATATTTATGGTCATAGATGTGTATCTATATCACAATATATGTATAAAAAAAATCCAACATATTCATAGATAAATGCATATGTATATGTATATGTATATTTATATGTATATTAAAGTTTACATGTATATTCATATGTATATGTATATGTATATATGTATATGTATATGTATATGTATATGTATATGTATATGTATATGTATATGTATATGTATATGTATATGTATATGTATATGTTTATATGTTTATGTATATGTATATTTATATTTGTATGTATATGTATATGTATATGTATATGTATATCTATATGTATATGTTTATGTATATGTATATGTATATGTAAATGTATATGTATATGTATATGTATATGTATATGTATATGTATATGTATATGTATATGTATATGTATGTGTATATGTATATGTATATGTATATGTATATGTACATGTACATGTACATGTACATGTACATGTCTATGTACATGTATATGTATATGTATATGTATATGTATATG
>SZWC01007980.1:0-42930 GCA_023375785.1 Penium margaritaceum
GTCCTACAAGGCATCTAGAGGTGTCTTGGTCTTCTGGACACCTTCCCTCCTACTAGAAGCAAGCTGTGGAATCTAGGAAGGGGCAGAAGCTTCTAGAGGAGGGAAGGGATGCCTTCCTAGGTGGGAAGAAGGACAGCCTACCAATAGACACTCTAGAAGCCATAGAATCTGCTAGGAAGCTTCACATCTGGCATGCTTTGGTGTTCTAGAAACCTTAGATCAGTGGCTATAAAATGCAACTGCTTGTGGGCCTTGATCAAGTGTACATTCCCAGTAAATTCAGGCCAAAACTATTGCATCAATCTCTGACCAGTTTTTCTGCCATCCTTGGAACCAGTTGCCTCCAAAGTTTCAGTCTCCCCAAAAACATTTGGTGGTGTGAACCAGCCATTGCTAGGGACCCTCCACGGTGCTCACTCACTCTCATGCCAACAAAGGGTTATAGGCCAACGCCTCGAAGGGGTGGAAAGCCAGGTTTGTTTAACGCTCCCAACAGCAAGACATGGCAACCAACGAGCAAGAGAGCAGCCGCGCTATCCGTAATTTTGATGGGACAGGCTTTGCCTTGTGCAGGTGGTAGTTTGAGGTCTTCTTTGACAAGAAGGGACTGCTTGAGCTTGTAAAAGGTGATGAGACTGCTCCGCCGGAGACTGCAATGGCTGAGGTGAAGGAGGCATACAAGAAGCGCAACAAAAAGGCGTTAGCGCTCCTTGTGTCCGCGTTGTGCCCACCACAACTTGGGCACATCCAAGGATGCACCTTGGCCGCAGATGCATGGTCAAAACTCTGCTCCATCTAGTAGTCAAGCAACCTTGCCAATCAACTCTTTATCTTCAAACGGCTTGTCACCCTCCGAGCCAACGAAGGCGACAACATCATGGAGATCATGCAATAGATTAAGTCGCTCGCAACGGAGTGCGTGGCCACGGGATGGGAGGTCAACTCTCAATTGCAAGCTATGATCCTCCTTCTGGCCTTGCCAGACAGTTGGAGTCCCATGATCACAGTCCTTGGTGGATTGCCTTCCAATGAGCTGAAGTACCCGAAGGTTGCTAAGTACGTGTGCAATGAGTGGATGCGACGTGGCGGTCGAGAGAGTGTAGCGGCATCAAGTTCAGCTTACACGGTTCATCCTCAAAGTGGAGGCGGAGGCTACAAGTGGAAGGGTGCCAAACAGGGCACCAAGAACGGTGACAAGAATGGGGGATGCTTCAACTGCGGCAAGGAGGGCCACTACACGCGCAATTGTCCCAAGAAGAAAAGAGATCGGTCGTAGCGGGGCAAGAAGAAAGATGAGCACGCCTTTGTGGCGTACAACTCCACCAATTTGAAGGATCCGAGAGTTGCCGTCATCGACTCTGGATGAGGCCGCCACACGCAGTGCAACAGGGTGGCATTTGTCACCTACGCCGCCTCGGACAGACGCATGACAGTGGCCAATGGAAAAACAAAGGTGGGCGCCGGTGTGGGCAATGTCCGCATTGAGTCAATTGTCGATGGCAAACCTGTCACGAGCACAATCTACGATGTGCTGCATATGCCCAACTTTGGGGCAAACCTGCTCTCCGTCAGCCGCCTTACCGACAAGGGACTTGAGGTGCCCTTTACAAAGAAGGAGGCCGTCATCCGCAAGGAGGGCAAAGGTGAGGTGATTTCGCCTGCCAAGAGGGAGGCCGACTTGTACCTGCTATGTGCAAATATCCTCAGTAGCCGTGCGGGGTCCAACGCCACCAATCTTGCAACAAAGGATGGAGGAGACCTGGACCTATGGCAACGCCGACTCTGCCACATTTCTCCATCGACACTGAAGGAGATGCCTAAGAGGGAAGTGGTGCGCGTCTCCAAATCAGCGGCCTGGATAGAACCAAGGGGACAGTGTGTGAGCCATGCATCATTGGCAAATCAACTCGGCAGCCGTTTGTCGCCAAGGGGACGCGTGCATCGGCAGCATTGGCCGTGGTACACACAGATGTGTGTGGACCACTTGAAAGCTCCATCGGCAGAGCTCGCAATTCCTTACCTTCATCGATGACCACAGCTGGAAACTCTACATCTACCCAATGAAACAGAAGAGTGAGGTCCTTGCGTGCATGCAGGAGTTTGTAGCTGATGTGGAGCTGCAAACAGAGTTGAACGTGAAGGCCTTCCGGAGTGACAACAACGGAAAACATGCGGGGTGCCTTGGGTGGATGAAGAGCAAGGGAATTGAGTGGCAGTAAACAACTCCACACTCTCCATAACAGAATGGTGTCGTAGAGAGAGAAAATCGCACAATCCTTAACATGGTGCGATCCATGTTGAGCGATCACGGCCTTACACAACGGTATTGGGCGAAGGCGGCAAGGACATCAGCGTACATCATAAATCTCATGCCGACCAAGCCGTTGAAGGACAAGGAGAGCAATGCGTGGAAGACGCCACAAGAGGTGTGGAATGGGAGGAAGCTGGCAGTGGGTCACCTCCGCATGTTTGGTTGTGCTGCACATGCAATGGTGCATGCACGTGAGGTATGGAGCAAGCTGGACCCGCGTACCCACCGGTGTAGTTTACTTGGATATGAGTGCGGAAGCAAGGCGTACCGGCTTTTTGACCCAAGGAGGGAGTAGATTGTGCGGAGTCGCGACGTCATGTTTGACGAGAAAAGCCGTTAGACAGACAAGGAGGCAGGTCTCTCCAAGAGGGAGGAGTGGATGCCACTCCTTGAGGGGGAGACGACGGAGGACGTGAATGAGGATCACGTCCTCGCAGCAGAATTTGTTCGATGGATGGGCGACCGGCAGAATTTGTTCTGGCCAGTTCAGATTAAGAATCCGAAGCACTGGAGATGGACGTGGAGGCAGGGAGTTGACCGATGTCTCCAAGGTCTCCAAGAGAGGGGGAGCAGGCACTTGGAGAGGATGGTGCCAAAAAGGGATATCAACAAGAACAACCGCCTCAACAGCCCTGCACGAGCAGCCGTGTGCAAAGAAGGACAAAAGGATACAATGCCGACAAGGGCATTTGGACTGGATTTGCACAAGAGGAGCCTCAAGGATGCAGTGCACAAAAAGGATGCGGCTCAGAAGGAGGGAGCAATAAAGTATGAACACACCTCCCATTAGGAGAAAGGTTCTTCAATTGCAGGTTGAGCATGGATGACTGCCATGGGTGATGCGCAAGGGGGAGATTGTTGGAGTGATGCTCCTCACCATGGCAGGAGTGACTCCAAAAAGGAACACCAAAAAGACAAGCCAAGGTGGCTTAGTGGTTAATGGTGTCTACCTCTAGAGGCAGGGGCCCGGGTTCAAGTCCCACAAGATGAAATTCTGCCGTGCCTCAAGGGAGGTGAAAAATACATGCCAGGAATTGAGCTCAAACATTAGAATTCCTCCTTGAGTTTCTAGAAGGCCAGGTGAGGGTCCAGGAAGGTGGCACACCTTCTAAAAGGGGTGATTTGTCCTACAAGGCATCTAGAGGTGTCTTGGTATTCTGGACACCTTCCCTCCTACTAGAAGCAAGCTGTGGAATCTAGGAAGGGGCAGAAGCTTCTAGAGGAGGGAAGGGATGCCTTTGTAGGTGGGAAAAAGGACAGCCTACCAATAGACACTCTAGAAGACGTAGAATGTGCTACGAAGCTTCAAATCTGGCATGCGTTGGTGTTCTGGAAAGCTTAGATCAGTGGCTATAAAATACCACTGCTTGTGGGCCTTGATCAAGTATACATTCCCAGTCAATTGAGGCAAAAACTATTGCCTCAATCTCTGACCGGTTTTTCTGCCATTCTTGGAACCAGTTGCCTCCAAAGTTTAACTCTCCCCAAAAACATTTGGTGGTGTGAACCAGCCACTGCTAGGGACCCTCCAGGGTGCACACTCACCCTCAGGCCAACACTGCTGATGTTGTTCTGACTGCTACTACTATTGTGGAGATTGTTGCTTTTGGTACTGCTGCTGCTGCTGCTGTTGCTGCTCCTTATGGTCCGTGTTGAACTTGAAGCACTCTTTCTTGTAGTACCTCTCTTCTTGCAAAAGTGGCACTTGCCTTTCTTCTTACCTCCCTGCTACCTAGATTGCTGCTGCTATCGGTTACATGAGCTTGTGGCAACGAATGTTGCGTCACTGCTGGCGCCGCAATTGCGCTTTGCTTAACTGCAACGTGGTTCCACCTGCATTAGGTGCGTGTAGATGAAGTCCTGAGCAATTATCGGTTGGCACGCCAACGTCTTTCGCATTATGTCGTAGCTCGCTGAGAGTCCCCTCAATAAGAGGAGGATGAAGCGAGTGTCTTCCACGGGGTTTCTGGCCGCTTTCATCTAATATGCGAGCTCCTTTGCCCAGTCCAAGTACGCCTCCATCCCTTTGCCACCCAATATTTTCAATGCCATCATCTTCTCCTCCAGAAGCATGAGGAATGCAGGTTCCTTACTCTCATACTTCAAGCACAACGTGTCCCACCCCTCTTTTGCAGTCCACTTGTCAGTCACGTACTGAAGATGCGGGTTGGAGATGGTGTTGACAAGCAGCCTGTAGGCCTCCCCGTCCCTTTTCTTCTTCTCCTCATAACTGGCTGCTGTAATGATAGATGAACTTGCATTTGCTGCACCTTTCTGCGGCGTTTTTCTTACCACCACCTTTGCTGCAGTGATGCCTTTTGCCTGTGGAGGCAGAGCGCGCTCACCACCGCTCACCACCTCGCACAAGCCCCTCTCCTTGAAAAGGAGGCAGGTACGGATCTTCCAAAACGTGAGGTTGGCATGCCCTTCCAGCCTCTCCAAGGGCAGGGCTACTATAACACACCTACTGCTGCCATTGTAAGCTTTGGTGATGCTCAACGTGATCCTTGAGTGGCGACGCTACCCGAATTTCTGTCGCTCCTTCTGCTAGAAATCTGTCTGAAAGAAAATTGACTCTAAAGGCAAGCACACTACAAATTTGGAGAAACCGAGTCCACCACTTGAAAATTCAGCGCAAAACCTTTCACATTGACCCAACCAGATCATCAACAGGGGAACTTCAAACATATGCCCTTTTCAAAACAGGGTATGCTTCTGCTCTTACTCCAACTAACAGCGGCCATCTTGTAAACATCATTCCTCCCAAAGGTACCAATGGAATGCAAAACGTTTTGCACCAATGAAAAAGATAGGAAAAGAACTTCAATTTCCATGTAATAATTCTAAAATTTGAAAAAGAAATGAGAGAGTTATGGTCATCACAAGGCAATTGTCTTACTCAGAGAGGAGAGTGTGGCACTGGGCGACCTTGTTTTGAGCACAACTCTCATTCCAACCGTTGGATCTTAACAATCTTGGACTCCTCAGGAAGCTTGTCTACGAACTTGAAGATCAAGTGGTTGATTGTCAAAGTTTTTGGAGGTTTTACCCTAACGTCACTCTTTAAGTGACGGCCTCTGCTGGCTGAAAGTGGCAAAACTTGGCTTTGATACCGAGTGTTGGAACTGGAGGAGAGATGGAGCCTTAAAGCAGCAAACATATGGGAGTGGAAGGGCATCACTTGTGCTAAAGAATGGTTCTTGAATCACTCAAAATGATGGAGTACATATAGAACTATAGGTTGGGCAAGTCAGCTCTTTGTGAAGCCTCACCACTTAGCCGTGGAAACAAAGGCTCATACACTAGAGTCCATAGTCTCACACAAGAGAGGAAATCAGCCTAGCAATCAGACTGACTAGTCACACACAACCTAGAGAGCTAGAAAATGCTCTCATGGCACAGTCCTAGTGGTCACATAACCCACAATCTTAAAGAGAATTGCCATGTGTCCATGGCTAGTTCACAAGGATCTAACGTCACCTAAAACGCAAGGAGAGATACCCTTTTCATAGTCAGCACACTCTGACAAGGCAACAAAAGGAGCTAGGACCTTTTTGGATATTTCTCCCACCAGGTCTTGACCCTCCCGTGAAAGACGTCGGAGAAAGGTGTAGCAGATGTAACTTTATCTACAACTACAGCGTTGGCATATGAGGAGTGGAAGAAGAAGGAGAGGAAGGCCTTTAAGCTGGTCGTCAATACCATCTCCAACCCGCATCTTCAGTATGTGATTGAAAAGGCTACTGCAAAAGAGGGGTGGGACATGTTGTATAACAAGTATGACAGTAAGGATCCTGCATTCCTCATGCTTTTGGAGGAGAAGATGATGGCGTTGAAAATACAAGGTGGCGAAGGGATGGAGGCGTACTTGGACAGGGAAAAGGAGCTGGTGAAGCAACTAAATGCGGCCACCAGCCCTGTGGAAGACACGCGCTTCGTCCTCCTCTTGCTGATGGGACTCCGAATGAGCTATGACATAGTGCGAGAGACGTTGGAGTGCTAGCGGACTCTTGACCTGGACTTCATCTGCACATACCTGGTGCATATAGAACTGCGTCGCAATGGTGTAAAGCGTAATGGTGGCAGAAATAGTGAAGCACCTTTCATGGCCATTGGCTCACGCAACCAGTAGCAGTAGCAGTCAGGGGAGCAGAGTGGCAAGAAGAGTGGCATGTGCCACTATTGCCAGAAAGAGGGACACTACAAGAGAGAGTGCTTCAAGTTGAAGAGGGACCAGAAGAAGCACTAGCAGTAGTAGCAAAAGTAGAAATCTCCACAAGAGAAGCAACAGCAGTTATAGCAACGTGAGCAGTAGCAGTAGCAGGAGCAGCTGAACGAGACCGGCTTGTGCCATTTTGGCAACATGAATGTGGCCAAGGAGGTACGCGACCGCCTCTTCATGGCGAAGTCTGACATGTCGTATAAGGAGAAGGCAGATCTGGCATGGTACAAGGACTCAGGGTGTACCAAGAGCCTAACGCATCAGAAGGAGTGGTTTACGCAACTACTCTCTATTCCCCCCCGACCGATTGCTTTGGGCGATGATCGGGTGGTGTATGCTAAGGTGATTGGGATTTTGGAGATGTGGTTGGAGATACCACGTGGCATTGACGTGGGAGTTTTCCATGGCGTGCTATATGTACTTGATGCTACGTTCAACCTTCTTTTATTGTCCTCTCTCACAAATGCATGACTACGAGTCATCTTTGACGACGACTATTGCTACATCCTTGACAAGGAAACAGGAGAGGAGTTGGCCTAGTCGTTTAAGGAAGGTGACATGTACCGCCTATTCGGGGCGACCAAGATCCCGTGCGAGCAGAGTCTTGCAGCATTCGTGCTGGCCACAGATGGCGAAATCTGGCATGCGCGCTATGGCCACATTGGCATGTGCGCCTTGAAGCAACTTCAAATAAAGCAGATGGTGCGTGACTTGTCCACCATCGCTCACTTTGAGCAGCAGTTGAACATCTTCCGTTTGGAGGGGCATCAGCATCGCAAGGCGTTCTCTAGAGCAGGGGAGCACGTGAAAAAGGTGCTCGAGCTGGTCCACATAGACTTGTGTGGCCTAATGCAGACCTAGAGCTTTGGAGGCTCTTGGTATTTTCTCACCTTCATTGATGATTTCAGTTGTTACACTGCTGTGTACTTCCTATCCTCTAAGGACCAGTGCTTTGAGAGGAGTCAAGGCAATGGTGGAGAACCAAACTGGCAAAAAGATCAAGGCCTTGCGTAGTGACCGTGGCGGAGAGTACATGAGCAAGGAGTTCCATGTAAATCTCCCAAGAGTAGGCATCAAGGTGTAGCAGACCACGCCATACTCGCCACAGCCAAACGGTGTAGTAGAATGTGCCAACGGCACCATTGTTGAGTTGGCACGCGGCTCGGCTCACCTATGACTTCCGCGCTGAAGTAGTGAGCACTACGGTGTACATCAAGAACCATAGTCTAACCAAGGCCCTGGAGCAGATGACGCTATACAAGGCGTGATTTGGCATGAAGCTGAGCGTGGGTCATCTTCGCGCATTTGGCATCTTGGTGCACATGCACGTGCAGAAGGAGAGGAGGCAGAAATGGGACGCAAAGAGCGAACAGATGTTGATGATCGGCTATGACATGGCAAGCAAGGCGTATCGTCTCTATGAGACGGATACTGGCCACGTCATCATCTCAAGGGATGTTGTTTTCAACAAAAGTAACCTCATTCGCACCAATTTTATCTAGAAAGAGGCAGCAGAACCAACAGCCGATGAAGTAGTGGGAGCAGACATTCTCTGTGACCCCGCCTCTCCTGAACCTTCTTCTACTATGACAGTGGGAGAACCACTCTATTCTCCTATGTGTGATGTACCAGCTAAAGCAGCCTCATCAACATAAGGAGAGGAAGAAGATGCACCACTATCAGCATGAGGAGTTGTACCTACAGCACCATGCCAGGCGCCCGCTAAAGCCCTGGCACCATGTCGCAGGTACCCTCTCATGGTGTGCTACAAGCCTGCTGAGCGCGGGGATTTCTAGATGCTCCAAAAACCAGTCCAAATGAACGTCGTAATTACAGCAGACTCTGATGAGCCGATGACGTACAAGGAGGCCATGGCTGCACCAGATGCAACAGATTGGGCACAAGCTGTGCAGCTTGAGATACAGTTGCAGCTCAACAACGATTTGCGGGAGCTCGCTGAGCATCCACCTTGACGCAAGGTAATCAAGTGCAAGTGGGTGTTCAGGAAGAATAGGGGCGTAGATGGCAACCTGGGAAAGTAGAAGGCAAGGTTCGTTGCCAAGGGCTCCTCGTAGCAGGAATGCATCTATAACACTGAAACCTTTGCTCTTCTTGCAAAGTTTGCCTTTGTGCGCACACTCCTTTCTTATGCAGCAGGTGAGCATTCAAGATTCACCACATGGATGTCAAGACGACATTCTTAAAGGTGACTTGGAGGAGGAAATCTACATGGNTAGATGCTCCAAAAACCAGTCCAAATGAACGTCGTAATTACAGCAGACTCTGATGAGCCGATGACGTACAAGGAGGCCATGGCTGCACCAGATGCAACAGATTGGGCACAAGCTGTGCAGCTTGAGATACAGTTGCAGCTCAACAACGATTTGCGGGAGCTCGCTGAGCATCCACCTTGACGCAAGGTAATCAAGTGCAAGTGGGTGTTCAGGAAGAATAGGGGCGTAGATGGCAACCTGGGAAAGTAGAAGGCAAGGTTCGTTGCCAAGGGCTCCTCGTAGCAGGAATGCATCTATAACACTGAAACCTTTGCTCTTCTTGCAAAGTTTGCCTTTGTGCGCACACTCCTTTCTTATGCAGCAGGTGAGCATTCAAGATTCACCACATGGATGTCAAGACGACATTCTTAAAGGTGACTTGGAGGAGGAAATCTACATGGAGTAGCTAGTGAGATTCGTCATTGATGGCCAAGAGCACCTTGTCTACAAGCTGCAGAAGTTGTTGTATGGCCTCAAGCAAACGTTGCATGCTTGGAACCAGAAATTTGATGTGGTACTGCATTGCATGGGGTTTGATCGTAGCGAGTGTGACTACAGCGTCTATCACTGGCAGCATGGTCATGAGGTGCTCATCATCATTGTCTATGTGGGATGACATGCTCCTCCTTTCCAATAGCAAGTTTACACTAGAAGAGTTCAAGGAGGCAATGCAAGAGCGCTTCTAGATGTACGATCTCAGGGAGGCGGCATACTTCCTTGGTATCCAAATCACGGGTGACGGCAAATCGCGCTCTCTCCCGCTGCAGTAGAGCCGCTATACAAACGATATCTTGAAGCGGTTTGGTATGGCAAAGGGAAAACCCATCGGCACGCTACTAGAGACATGACAGTATCTCGTGAGCTTCAATGGAGAAGCGGATGTAGCTGAGTGGCAGAAGTACCAGATCACCGTCGGCAGTCTCATGTACGTGATGGTGGCAACCAGGCCAGACCTCGCACACGATGTGAGCGGTATGAGCCAGCACATGGCAAACCCCGGACCTATGGACCGGAAGGCAGTGAAGTGGATCTTTTGCTACCTTGCTGGAACCATCAACATCGGAATCACCTACAACGGCAACGACAACATCATCGGCTATACACATGCAGATTGGGCTTCAAACACTAAGGACCCCAAGTCCATCTCTAGACATGTGTTCCTCATGAATGGTGGGGCCATCAGCTCGTGCAACAAGCGGCAGGTGGTCATGGCCACCTCAAGTACGGATCTGAGTACATCTCTCTCAGCTTTGGAGCCAAAGAAGTGGTTTGGCTTCAGCGTCTCATGGCGGAGATGTGTGGGAGTGTAGAAGTTCCAGTTCCAATACGTGTCGACAACCAGAGTGTAATCGCACTCACCAAGAATCCTGAGCACCATGCACGCACTAAGCACATTAACATCATATATCATTTCATCAGACACATGGTGCAAGAGGGTGCTATCAAGCTGTAGTTAACTTCAACCAGCAAGCAAGTCGCTGATTTTTGTACCAAGTCAATGACTCGTGAGAAGCAGCAATTGTGCATGAAGGCATGTGGACTCAGCCCAATCTCACTACGGCAAAGTGGGAGATTGGTCAAAAAGGTGCCATCCGGCTCAGTTTCAGTTCCACAAGACCAAGTTCCAGGAAACTACCACAAACCTACTCCTATCGTCAATCCCACTTCACCATTGGAAAGATTAGATGGCAAGATATATATGGTTCAAGTTTCACGCCGATCCAATAGTTGGATTCGGAGGTATGAATTTTCAAAGTTTGCGGGGTCATCGACCGCCGGTATGTGGGTGACCATGGGCGATGGCTCCATGACTTAGCCTGAGAAAAGAAAAAAGGCAAGAGGTCTATGGTTAAGACTTGATGGGAGAAATATTCAAATAGGTCGTAGATTCTTGAGTTGCCTTGTCAGAGTGTGCTGATCAGGAAAAAGGTATCTCTCCCTACTTTTTAGGTGAGGTGAGATCCTTGTGTGCTAGCCATGGACACATGGCGATTCTCCATGGGATTGTGGGTTTTGTGACCACTAGGAGTGTGCTTTGAGAGTATGTTCTAGCTCTCTAGGTCGTGTGTGAATGGTAAGCCTGATTGCTCGGCTGATTTCCTCTCTTGCGTTGGATTATGGACTCCACTTTGTGAGCCTTAGCCTCTGTGGCCAAGTGGTGTGGGTTGTCAGAGAGCTATCTTGCCCAAGCCCTGGCTCTATATGTACTCCATCATTTTGAGTGATTCAATAACCATTTCTTCAGCACAAGGGATGCCCTTTCAGGCTCACATGTTTGCTGCTCCAAGGCTCCCTCTCTCCTCCAGTTCCAACATTTTGTAGTCTCCACACTCGGACAAGGCAACCTAAGAATCTATGACCTTTTTGAATAATTCTGCTTTTAGGTCTTGACCTTGGATCTCTTGCCTTTTTCTTTTCTCAGGCTAAAGCATGGAACCATTGCCCATGGTCACCGAGACACCGGCGGACGATGACCCCGGAAACTTTAAAAATTTATACATCCAAATCCGACTGTTGGATCGGCCTAAAACTTGGAACGTACTCAATTTGCCACCTGATCTTTCCAATGGTGAAAACAGATTGATGATCGGAGAAGGTACCTGGTAGTTTCCTGGAACTTGCTCCTGTGGACCTGAAATTGATCTTGATGGCCCCTTTCCCAACAGAAGCTGCAAGAGTTTATTGCGATGGTAGAGCGCCTAACAAGCAAGAAGGTCATGGCATTGCGCAAGGACAACGGTGGTAAGTACGAGGTGTGGAAAGGCTGCTTGAGCCAACACGGCATCAATCACTAGACCACCATGCCTTACACCCTCCTGAGCAATGATGTTGCCGAGCAAATGTATTAGACTATCTTCGGCATGACTCAAAGAATGCTCTTTGACGTCAAACTCCCACCTCGCTTCAAGGCTGAAGCTACAAGAACTGCTTACTACCTTTTCAATTTCACTCTGGCAACTGCATTTGGAAGGCATGGTAAGAAGGACCAAGAGAAACAGCTTATGATGCCACATGAGGCTTGATGAAGAAAGAAGCTAGATGCAATACTCTCAAGGGTCTTTGGTTGCACTGCGTGGCCAAAAGTCCTAGCAGGAGAAGGAAGTGGCAAGCTGGATACATGCGTTTGCAAGTGTGTAATGGTCAGATTGGACAATGGACACAAGGTGTACAGGCTATGGGACTTGCGGCTGGAAAGCTCATCAGGAGCTTAGATGTTTAATTTGATGAAAGGACGCTCGGCAAGGGAGAGTCACTGGATCCTGTCCATGCTCCTAAATCAGCAGACTGGGTTGTGTTACTCGAGTCAGGTGATCAGGCATCTAAGTACTAGCAGATAGTGCCAATGAAGGATAATGCTGTATGGAGAGGGGCTGTGCAGGTTCACACAGCAACACACTCCAACACTAATTCTGAGTCATCCAAGGCCTTTCAGTCAAACTACAAGGCCAGTGGCTCTTCCTCAAACGACGGATCACTCGCACTGCAAGAGCAACAGAAGCAACTGAGCCTTGAAATACCACCAGCAATACTCTGGCGTAGTAAGCGCCAGATGAAACCTCCGTCCAAGTACAATGCTACGAGTGCATAACGTACCGGACTCAGCTCGACATGCTTGGCTCAGGGAGAGCCTGTGACTGTAACGGAGGCTATGATCATGAGGGATGTGACCAAGTGGAAGGAGGTAGTGGATAGCGAACTTGCATCCATTAAAGAGAACGCAACATGGGTCCTGGTGAAAGGCCCCAAAACGCATACGTGGTGGGGTCAAGTTTAGTACTCCTGAAAACGTTCAAGCACAATGTTAGTATCTACAAGTACAAGGCAAGAGATGTAGGAAAGGGATTTTCCCAATGTGCAGGCTAAGAGTACAAGGAGACTTTTGCGCCTGTCGTCACCTTTGCCTCCATGAGATCCATGTTGGGCATCGCTACAACAAAAGATCTAGCAAGTTGACAATTGTTGGGAAAAGAGCCATGCGCCTCAGTTTCAGGTCCACAAGAGCAAGTTCCACGAAACTACTAGATGCCTGCTCACATCATCAATCTGACCTTCATATTGGAAAGATCAAGTAGCAAACGGTTTGCAGTCCAAGTGTTCTTACAGATTCAATTGTGGGATGAGGAGATATGATTTTTTTAAGTTTCCGGGGTCATGGACCGCCAATGTGTGAGTGACTATGGGTAACAGCTCCATGCCTTAGCTTGAGAAAAGAAAAAGGGAAGAGGTCCAGGGTCAAGACCTGATGGAAGAAATATCCAAAAAGTTCCTAGATTCTTTGGTTGCCTTGTCAGAGTGTGCTAACTAGAAGAAAAGCATCTCTCCTTACTTTTTAGGTGATGTGAGCTCCTTGTGGGCTAGCCATGGACACATGTCGATTCGCCATGGGATTGTGGATTATGTGACCACTAGGAGCGTTCAATAAGAGAAATTTCTATATACATAGCTTGTGTGTGAGTGGTCAGCCTGATAGTTAGGCTGACTTCCTCTCTTGCGTGAGATTATGGACTCTAGCGTGTGAGGCTTAGCCTCCATGGCTTAGTGGTATGGCTTGTGAGAGGGCTGACTTGCCCAAGTTCTAGCTCTATGTGTACTCTATCATTTTGAGTGATTCAATAACCATTCTTTAGCACAAGTCATGCCCTTGCAGTTCCATGTTTTTTCTACTCCAATACCCCCTTTCTTCTCCAGTTCCAACACTTGGTATCACAGCTAGGTTCTGCCACTTTTTGCCATCATAGGCCGTCACTTTGAGAGTGACGGGTTAGGTTGCAATCTCTACAAATTTCATGACCAACTATAGGATCTTAAAGTTCAAGAGACAAGCTTTTCAACGAATCAAATATTGCAAAGATCCTATAGTCGGATTGAGAGTAATACTGAAACAAGGTCGGCTAGGGCTACACTCTTCTCTTTGAGTGAGACGGTCCCCTAGTGATGATCTTAGCTATCTCATTTCTTTTTCAAGTTTGAAAAGTAGCACATGCAAATTGAAGTGTTTTTCCTCAGCTTTCCATTGCTCCAAAAAGATTTGCATTTCATTTCAATGTTTGTGAGAAAGAATATTTACAAGCTGGCTGGTGTGAGCTGCAGTAGGAGCAGTAGCATACCCTGTTTTCAAAAGGATATGTCTCTAAAACTCCTCTGTTGATGACCCTATGGTATGGGTTCATCTCAAAGGTTTTTAGCGCCGTTTTTCCAAATTCCTAATTTGCTTGCCTCTATAGTCCATTTTCCATCAGGCACATTTCTGGCAAAAGCAGTAGCAGAAACAAGGGTAGTGCCACCACTCAAGGGCAGTATTGAGCATCACCAAAGCTCTAAATGGAAGCAGCAAGCGTGGTCACAACAGCACAGCCCTTGGAGAGCCTAGAAGGGTGGGCCAACTTCTCATTTGGGAAGATATTTATCCGCCTTCTTTTAGAGGAGAGGGGCTTGTGGGAGGTGGTGGGTGGCGAGGAGCGCGCTCCGCCTCTACAGGCAAAAGGCACCACTGTTGCGTAGGTGGTTGCGGGGGAGACGCCGCAAAAAGTTGTAGTAGATGCAAATTCATGTACAACTACAGTACCAGCATATGAGGACTAGAAGAAGAAGGACAGGCAGGCGTTCAGGCTGCTTGTCAGCACCATCTGAAACCCGCAACTTCTGTATGTGAGTGAGAATGCTACTGCAAAAGAGGGATGGGAAACGTTGTGCAAGAAGTATGAGAGCAAGGATCCTACATTTCTCATGCTTTTGGAGGAGAAGATGATGGCGTTGAGAATGTAGCGTGGCGAAGGGATGGTAGCATACTTGGACAGGGCAGAAGAGATGCCAAAGCAGCTGAAAGCGGCCGACAACCCTGTGGAAGAGACACACTTCATCTCCCTTTTGCTAAGTGGACTCCTAATGAACTATGACATGGTGCGAGAGACGCAGGAGTACCATCCAACTCTCAATGTGGACTTCATCTGCAAGCACCTGGTGCACGTGGAATCGCCTCGCAATGCAGCAAAGTGCAATGGTGGCGACATCAGTGAGGCCGATTTTATGGCCATGGGCTCACACAACCAGTAGCAGTAGCAATCTGGGTAGCAGAAAGGCAAGAAGAAAGGCAAGTGCCACTATTGCTAGAAAGAGGGGCACTACAAGAAAGAGTTCTTCAACTTCAAGACGGACCAGAAGGAGCAACAGCAGTAGCCAAAGCAGCAATCTCCACAATAGTAGCAACAATACTCATTGTAGCGTCAACAGTAGCAACAGCAGCAGCAGTAGAAGCAGA
This sequence comes from Penium margaritaceum, assembly GCA_023375785.1. Taxonomy (NCBI): domain Eukaryota; kingdom Viridiplantae; phylum Streptophyta; class Zygnematophyceae; order Desmidiales; family Peniaceae; genus Penium; species Penium margaritaceum. The sequence continues at coordinate 15,066 of SZWC01007980.1, forward strand.
CCGGCGTGTGCCATTTTGGCAACATAAATGTGGCCAAGGAGGTGTGCGACCACCTCTTCATGGCGAAGTCTGACATGTTGCATAAGGAGAAGGCGGATCTGGCATGGTACAAGGACTCAAGATGAAACAAGATTTTGATGAGCCACAAGGAGTGGTTACGCAGCTACTCTCCATCACCCCTGACCTATTTTCTCACCTTCATTGATGATTTCAGCTGTAACACTGTTATGTACTTTCTTTCCATCAAGGACCAGTGCTTTGACAGTTTCAAGGAGTTCAATGCAATGGTGGAGAACCAGACTCGCAAGAAGATCAAGGCGTTGCGCACCGATTGTGGTGGAGAGTACTTCAACAAGGAGTTTCATGACTACCTCGTAGCAGCAAGCATCAAGGCGCAACGGACCGCGCCATACTCACCGCACCAGAACAGCATAGCGGAACGCGCCAACCGCACCATTGTTGAGTTGAGGTGCTCCATGCTACATGCGGCTCGGCTCACCTATGACGTCTAGGCCAAAGTAGTGAGTACTACGATGAACATCAAGAACCACAGTCCAACCAAGGCCCTAAAGGAGATGACGCCATACATGGCAAGGTTTGACAAGAAACCGAGCATGGATGATCTTTGCGCGTTTGGTGGCTTGGTGCGCATGCATGTGCCCAAGGCAAAGCAGCACACATGGGACGTGACAAGCGCAAAGATGCTGATGATCTGCTATGATGTGGCAAGCAAGGCGTATAGCCTCTACGGTAGGGACACTCGCCACATCATCATCTCCACGGATGTCGTCTTCAACGAGAGCAACATCATTCGTACCAACATTGTTTGTGGTAAGGTAGCAGAACAAGCATTTGACAAGGCAATGGGAGCAGATATCCTTGCTGACCTAGTCTCTCTTGACCCTTCCTCCACTATGACAATGGGAAAACCACTCCACTTTCCCATGTCCAATACAACAGATAAAACGGGATCATCAGCAAATGCCGAGGAACAAGATGCACCACCATCAACAGTAGCAGTTGTGCCAGGAGCACCGCGTCACCCGCTTGCTAATGCTCCTACACCATGTTGCAAGTACCCTCTTAGTGTGCGCTACAAGCCTGGTGAGCGCTGGCATTTCTGGATGTTGCAAAAACCAGACCAAATGAACATTGCATTTGTAAGAGACTCTGACAAGCAGACCTTGTACAAGGAGACCATGGCTGCATCAGATGTAGCACATTGGGCGCAAGCTGTGCAACAAGATATACAATCAAAGTTTGACAACGGTACGTGGGAGCTGGCTGAGTGTCCACCTGGACGCAAGGTGCTTAAGTGGAAGTGGGTGTTCAAGAAGAAGCGGGTAGCAGATGGCAATCTAGAAACGTAAATGGTGAGGCTGGTCGCAAAGGGCTACTCGCAGCAAGAAGGCATTGACTACACTAAAACCTTTGCTCCAATTGCAATGTTTTCCTATGTGCGCACTCTCCTCTCTTATGGAGTAGCTTAGGACATGGAGATTCACCACATGGATGTCAAGACGTCATTCTTGAACAGTGACTTGGAGGAGGAAATCTACATGAAGCAGCCGGAGGGATTCATCAAGGATGGCCACGAGCACCTGATATGTAAGATTCAGAAGTCCCTATACGGCCTCAAGCAAACATCATGTACTTGGAACCTGAAGTTGGATGCGGCGTTGCAGTGCATGGGGTTCGAACGCAACGCGTGTCACTATAGCGTCTATCGCTAGCAACATGAGCATGAAATCCTCATGATCATTGTCTATGTGGATAACATGCTCATCTTTTGCAACAGCATGTCTACACTTCAGGAGGTCAAGGATGCCATGCAGGAGCGCTTCCAGATGTCCGATCTGTGAGAGGCATCATACTTCCTCGGCATCAAGATCACGCGTGTTTGCAAATCATGCCCTCTCTCACTGCAAGAGAGTCATCATGTCAAGAATGTCTTGCAACGGTTCAGCATGGCACAGGCCAAATCCATTGGCATGCCGCTAGAGACACGGCAGTACCTCATGAAACACAATGGAGATGTGGATACAACTAAACAGCAGAAGTACCAGAGCGCCGTAGGCAGTCTCATGTGCCTGATGGTGGCAACCAGGCCGGACCTCGCATATGCTCTGAGCACCGTGAGCCAGCACATGGCAAACCACAGACCCAAGCACCTGAAGGCAGTGAAGTTGATCTTCCACTACCTTTCTAGAGCCCTCAACATGTGCATCACCTACAACAACAACGACAACGGTATCATCGGCTACACAGACCCAGATTGGGCTTCAAACCTTGACGAATGCAACTCCATCTATGGACATGTGTTCCTCATGAATGGCGGGGCCATCAGCTGGTACAGCAAGTGGCAACTGGCCATTGCCACCTGAAGCACAGAAGCTAAGTACGTCTCCCTCAGTTTTGGAGCAAAGAAAGTAGTTTGGCTTTTGCGTTTGATGGCGGAGATGACTGGGCGTGCAGCAGTTCCAGTTCCTATGCGCATCGACAACCAAAGTGCAATCGCAGTCGCCATGAATCCTGGGCACCATGCATGTACCAAGTACATTTACATTACCTATCATTTCATCACGAACATGGTGCAGGAGGGTGCTATCAAGGTTAAGCTTACTCCAACCAGCAAGCGAGTGACTTGTGAGAAGCATCAGTTCTGCATAAAGACATGTGGACTCAGCCCACTCTGACCGCAGCAAAATAGGAGATTGTTGGGAAAGGAGCCATCGTGCTCAGTTTCAGGTCCACAATAGCAAGTTCAAGGAAACTATCAGGTTGCAAATCGTCTATGGTATAAGTGTTAGGCCGATCCAACAGTCGGATTGGGAGATACAAAGTTTCAAGATTTTTAGGGTCATGGACGGCCAATGTCTGTGTGACCATATGTAACGGCTCTATGCCTTAGCTTGAGCAAGGAAGTGATTCCGATGAACTGCTCCGTGTGGAACCTTGGCTCTGAGGGTAAGATCATCTCTTGGTTGGAATACCAAGAGTGGTTGGCGGGAACCATTCTATTGGAACCAGTTTTCTTCACCGTCGCTTCAGGCAAGTTGACACAAGGCTTTCTCTCTCCTCCTGTTGGAACAATAGTTCCATGTGCCTTGTCTTTTGTAGATAGTGCATGATGCGCTTAACTTCCTGCAAGTATTATGGCTAAAGACTTGCCACAAATCTGCTCACATGTCTCAAAGCATAGAAAATGTTACAATGTATTCCTACCATGATATACATGAGGCTCCTGATAGCAATGTGGTGGAAATGTTTTCTATCTTACGCCATTCTATTCATGTGGTGAGACTCACGGAGGAGGACAGCGTGATGTTAGTTGTCATGGATATGTTGGTGAACTTGTAGTTCTTTATGTTGTAGCGCTTGAGGACTTCTATGATGGTCTTGATCTCGTTTAGTTTGATGGTTCGTATTTAAGCCTGTTCACGAGCCGTTACTCGCGAGTTTGACAGGAAGGCTTGGCTTCCGAGTCGAGCCAATGGACAGGCTCGGGCTCGCGAGCCAAAACATGAACTCGCGAGTCTTGGGACTCGCGAGTCACTGTCAGTAGAGATCACGAGTTCACGTCTTGTGGATTGCGAGTTAGTGTCAGTGTCTCGACGAGTTTGTGTCACAATGATCGCGAGTCCTAGTATACTTGTGCATGAACAGAGTTTCATACATTCTACAGCACTGCACCACTGCACGCTTTACCATTGCGCACTTCACTGTAAGACACTTCACTTCTACACTTCACCAGTGTACACTTCCCCACTGCACACTTTACCATTGCACATTTATCTACTACACACTTCACCATTGCATATTTCACCACTTCACATTTCACCAATGCACACTTCACCACTGCACACTTCACTACTACACACTTCACTACTGCATATTCACCACTGCACACTTCACTACCACACACTTCACTATCGCACACTTCACCACTGCACTTTTCACACTACACAATGTCCCATTTTGTACACTCTTAAACTATGTTAACTCTTAAACTTTGTTAAAACAACCGATGGATTTTGTGAATGGATTGAAAGTGGATGGGAATGGAAATTGCAAGTTTATTGAATTGAGGGAAGACAATCAGATTGAGCAAACCTAAGTTACCTCAACTACATCTTCATCATCCTCCGCCCCACCATACGCTTCCTCTGCCCCAGCCTCATGAGCCTCTTCAGCAGCCTCAGAGCCATCATCCTCTGAGTTCTCCTCTTCATCCTCCTGTCCCCCCCTACTACCTCGGCCTCATCATCTGAGAGTACCAGACCACCATCCCCCCTTGCAGCCTTTCTAGCTGCTCTCCTGAGTGCCCTCTCACGGTTCTCCACCTCCTCGAGCTCTTCGGCAATTCTGCCTGATGGGTGGACTGGGAAATCACGGAGGGCTGGGTCACTTATCCAGGTCTTCAAACAAAGCAAGTCCTGGACAGTCAGCTGGGAGAGGGAGTGCCGGAAGTCCGTCACCACCTGCCCTCCCAGGCTGAACATGCGCTCTAATGGTGTGCTGGTGGCTGGTACCGCCAGCATGTCAAGAGCCAACAGGGAAAATGTAGGATACTTTGTGGCGTTGTCCCTATAGAAGTGAAGGACATTGCAGCGCCTGCCACCCCGTGCATTTTTCTTGTACTTGTCGACCTCCTCCTCCAGTGAGTCCGGTGGCACCTGCACCTCCTCGGGCTCCTCATCTTCAAATAGGTCATCCATGGGGTTGGCCAAGGCCGCCTCCACCATGGAGGCCTTTTTCTTGGAACTGGGACGGCCGAGCTTTGCTGCTGTTGCTGGCCCCGACAGCTGCTGTTCCTTTTCTTTTTGCTGTGGCTGTGACTGGCTTGAGGTTAGAGCTGGAGCCCCACTGGAGTCAACCATCTCATCCTCGTCCAATCCGGCAGCAGCAGATGCTGCTGCCACTGCTACTGCTTCAGCCGCGGCTGCTGTTGCAGCCGCCTCCTCTGCCTGGCGCTTGGCCTGCACCTTGGCAAAGTATGGTCGAAGGTGTTCGACCACCTTGAGCTCGAGTTCGACCGCCGTCTTGATACCGAGCGACTTGTGCACCGGCCAGAAACGGAACCTGCTAGAAAAAGTGCACAATCCAGGGTTAAAAAACTAACTCAAACATAAGCAACAGGTTGAGTAAAGCAGTGTGTTATTTACCTGAATCGGGGGTCCACTGCCGTTGCCAGCACATGCCGAATCGTACACTTCTTCACATACTTCTCAACCTGTACGACTCTAGAAAGAAGTAGGTTAGTTTGTAAGAAAACAGTATGCAAGCTAACCGAGCAATGCTGCTGCAAAATCAGGCACATACCTTCTCCACAGTGGCGTTGAATCCGGGTTGCAGCACCAACAACAGCTTCTCAGTGGCATCCAGTGGCTGCCTCTTTGCAGCCTGCTTCTTCTCTGCTCCTGCTGCCCTCACTCGTCACTGGTGAATTTTCTGCAAGATCTGGCTGAAAAAAGCAGCACCAGAGAGAGTGTGGGATACTGGGAGCCAGAAATTTCCTCGGTAAACCCTTTGAAGGGCTTCAAAATGGCAATCACAAGGCCGAGGAGCTCCCATCCTTGGCCACTGGGCTTTAGGGTGGGTTCCTTAGCCTGCAGCCAGTCATCAAGCACGTCTTTGATACGCACCACACGTTCGCACATGTCCAAGGTGGAGTTCCACCTGGTAGGAGTGTCAATGTGGAGGGAAAGGTACTGCACACCACGGGCACTGCACGCAGTCAGCAGGCTCATCTCACGCCTAGCAGAGCGGCTCACAAAGTTCACAATCAGCCGCGCGGTCTGCAAGTGCTCTTACACCGCCTCCACACCGATCAGATATTTGACAGCCACATTGGGGACATGACCCATGCACCTAATGTGGCCCTCCTTTTTGAAATTGTCATTCTGCAGAACCAAGAAGTTGTCCACCAGGCTGTCGTTTGTTGTGTCGTTGTCCACTGTCAGGCTGTACACTTTGTCCCAGAGCCCCAAGTCCTTCACAACAAAGGAGAAGAGGTCAAAGATGTTTGAAGCAGTTGCATCATCAGAGCAAGCTGGGAACCCAAGCGCCACAGAGTGCAACTGCCACATAGCAATCCAGTGACATGTAATCCCCAGGTATTTGTGGTTGGCATCAGACTGCCAACCATCACAAGTGAAGGACACACCGGACTGCACTTCAATGAACATTCTCTGCAGCCACTTCTTGAAAGCCGCTGGTTGTTCTTGATTAAGCGGGTCAGCGTGATTCGGCCGGGCAGCACCGCGAAAGGTTTGCAGTGCAAGAACGCCTGCCGTAGCCATGCAGACTCAATGCTGAGGAAACTCTGGTTTGTTTTGACGACGTGCCTCCAGATGCAACTCTGAAAGTACTTCTTGTTGAAAGCGATGCCGACGCCGGCAACACCGCGAGCAAGTGTGGCGTTGGTGCCGTCCACCACGAGTGCAGTTTCAGCTGCTACAATGGTTACGTGGGTCAGGTTCTGCTGCACTTCCAGACTTTTAAGTTCTTTCCACTTTCCGTTGTGGTTCCGACGGAGATGTCTCCACATGGAGGAGGTTTGACCGTCGGTGACCGCAAACGAACCTTTCAGACCGACGCGGGCTTTGGGACAAAGGGTGCACCATGCTCAGGGCTCACCCTGGATGACCACGTAGTTGAAGACAGACCACACAACTAACGCTCTCTGTTTCCGCTTGTCCACCCGCAAGCCGTCCTTCGTGTTCAGCACACCCTGCACCATGGTCTTTGATGTGGACGCAGACTGGTCTGCGGCCGGGATTTGCTGCTGCTTCTCCATCGGTGGTGGTGGTTCGGAGGCCATTGTGAGAGGGCAGAAGAGGACGTAAGTTGCTATGACTAAGTGTCAGCGTGACACAAAGTCACGCTCGCCACAAGAGTGTCGAGAGTGACAAAGTTTCGTAGGACATAGGCATGTTGACACAAGGGTTTCGAGGGCAGAATCCCCACGAAATGCTGCCCGCTGGCAGTCATGCGTGGCCGGGAAGGGGGATCAGAGGGGGGAGGGGGGGGGGGAGGGGCGGGGTGGAGGACCACCGTAATGTGCCTGCCNAACTCGGCTCGCGAGCCTTGACAAGGACTTGAACTCGCGAGTCCGGATCGTGAGCCCGTGGTTTTGGCTTACAGGCTTATTCGTATTACTAGATTGTAGTGAAAATCTACCATGGAGATCCTTGTATTTGTTTAGAATAATGACTTTCAATTCACCCACACTCATCCTCATAATTATAAGTTGTCCTGGTGAATCCATCTCAAAAGTTTCACCTTGGCAGTTTTCTACACAAAAAATGCAAAAACGTGCAATTACTTGTTTTGTTTAGACAGAGTGCTTAGCTTCAGTCATCATCAACATGTGCGCGCATGATTTTGGGGACACGATCTTGGCAACTATCAATTTGTTGCCATGTTAGAGTGCAATTTCAATCAATCTGCGTCTATTCTTTGCAGCTTGTACTAAAAAATAGAATTGACGAGCTATTGAGCTGCGATTATGTATGGAGATATGCAAGCAAAGGGGTGACTGAAATAGATTATGGATAAAAAGAAAATTCAGTCAAGAGACAAAGGGTGTCATGGGGAAATCGCTATGTAAGTTGTATAAGGCCAAAAACGAGGCAAATTCAAAGATCACTCATTGAAAGAAAGTGAACGAATATATTGATCGGTATGGTGTTTCGAGGTAGAAATCAAAAGGATCCATATCATTCATTTTGAACCTGCAGCTACAATCTGACCTCGGCTTGTTCAATACCTGGACTGATGACAAGCACATAATCAGGTCATCCAAATATAGTGCAACTAAAATAAAGTCTTGCTCTTACTCTTGCACATAGATACTAGGGTCATTATGGTAGTGTGAGAAGATGAGCCAGATCATGAAGCATTCCCTCCCATTGTACAACATCCTTTGAGCCTGTTTTAGCTCGTATAGTACTTTCACTTGCTTGTAGACCTTTCCCTTTGGAGCCTTCACTCCCTTGTACACTTGTATAAGCACCTCTTTGTCAAGCTTTCCATATGTTGTAACTGGAAGAGAGTGTTGAAACTGGAGGAGAGAGGGAGCTTTGGAGCAGCCTGCATATGGGACAGAGAAGGCCAAAACGTGTACTCAACAATGGTTGTTGAATCACTTAAAATGATATAGTATGTATATAGCTAGAGCTTGGGCGAGTGAGCCCTCTCACAAGCCACACCAATTATCCATGGAGATTGAGGCTTATACACTAGAGTCCATATTCTCACACAAGAGAGAACATCAGCCTAGCAATCAGGCTCGCCGCTCACATACAACCTAGAGAGCTAGAAAATGCTCTCTTGGCACACTCCTAGTTGTCATAAGACCCATTATCTCACAAGGAACCGCCATGTATACATGGCTACCATACAAGCCTCTCATGTCACCTAAAAAGAAAGGACAGGTACCCTTTCTCTACTCAACACACTCCTACAAGGCAATCCAAGAATCGAGGACATTTTTGGACATTCTCCCATGAGGTCTTGACTGTGAACCTCTTCTCTTTTTTCTTTTTCCAGGCTTAGGCATGGAGTCGTCGCCCATGTTTGTCCAGACATCGGCATTCAATGACCTTGAAAACTAAGAAAATTCATATCACTCAACTTGTCTGTTACATCCGCCTCAAACTTAAACTGTAGACATTTTCCACTTGATCTTTCCTTTGGTAAAATCAGATTCATGATCGCGGTAAAAATCTTGTATTTTCCTCGAACTTGCTCTTGTGGACCTGAAACTAAGCCAAATGGTCCATTTTTCAACAATCTCTTACTTTGTCGTAGTCTGAGGTAGCTGAGTCCACATGTCCTGATGTGGAACCGATGTTTCTCACGGGTCACTGGGTTGGTATAGAAATCAACGACCTAATTGCTGGTTGGACTTACTTCCAGTTTGATACCACCCTCCTACACAATGTACCTCATGAAATAATATACAATATCAATGAGTCTGGTGTGTATATGGTACTCAAGGTTCATGGCGAGTTCGTTTCCGCTCTGGTTGTCAACGCACACAAGAACAATAACTACTTGTCAACCTGCCTGAGATGATGGTCTAGAAAACGGGTTTTAACACAATGGTTCCTGAAGAACGCTCTTGGTATCGTAACCAAGAGGTAATATCACCCTCAGAGCCAAGGTTCCACACTGAGCAGTTCATAGGAATCACTTCATTGCACCGTGTCCTTAGCATCTGGTCACTTTCGTGCGAGGATCTAACTCCCGGGGCTTAGACCAACCAATGCTTCTTTATTGTTTCCCCCTGGTAAACAACTCTGTTTAGAGTCTCAAAGGTAAGAACTGTACTCAATGACTAGCAACTGACGGGTTCTTATAGTCCAAGAGCTAGCCTCTAGCCTAGGCGTACAATGGCTCCTTGGATAAGCCACTTAGGGAGCAATGTGGATTGCATCATCCCCGTTGCCTGCATGGCATTCCCTATGACTTCCAAGTGGCCCTAGCCACCAAGAAGGACCTTGGAATGTTTTAAGATGTCTTTTAGAGCCTTCATGTCCCCCTTTCACTCTCAAAGAAAATTAGTCACTAGGCTGAGATTTGATCCAGTTACCTCTCACTCTTGAGACTAATTCTGGAACGTCTAAGCCACAAGGGGCTATTCTAGGTAGTGTTTGCTGGCTATTGTATGTAGTTTAGACCAAGGGGACTTGCTCCAAAGGAGCAGTGCATGCCTTGTCTATCTGGACTTGACTAAGGGGACTTACCCCAAGGAAGTAGTGCATGCCGAGTCCGTCGTCTGCCTGTCTAAATGTCAGCTATGGACAAGGAGCATATCAGGTAAACAAACTCTCCCTTGCACCCCTGTCCATTAGCTGTGAGATATCTCCTCTCTCCACCAATTTTGGCCTCAGTCTTGGTCAGCTATGTTGACCATGCCTTGAGTACTTGCAGAAAGCAATTCGCTGTCAAGCGCCTTTGTCATACTATCTGTGAGCATCTTCTTGGTCTCCACATATTCCATTGTTGGGAAAGGAGCCATCCTGCTTAGTTTCAAGTCCACAAGAGCAAGTTCTTGAGTAGTAACAGATGCCTACTCAGATCATCAATCTGTCTTTACCATTTGAGAGGTCAGGTTGCAAATTCTCTACGATCAAGTTTCAGGCCGATCAAACAGTCGGATTGGGAGATATGAATTTTCAAAGATTCCAGGGTCATCGACCGCCGGTATTTGGGTGACCATGGGCAGTGGCTCCATGCCTTAGCCTGAGAAAACAAAAAAGGCAAGAGGTCTAGGGTCAAGAACGGATGGGAGAAATATACAAAAGGTCCTACATTCTGAGGTTGGCTTGTCAGAGTGTGCTGATTAGGAAAAAGGTACCTCTCCTTACGTTTTAGGTGAGGTGAGATCCTTGTGTGCTAGCCATGGGCAGATACTGATTCTCTATGGGATTGTGGGTTATGTGACCACCAAGAGTGTGCCATGAGAGCATTTTCTAGCTCTCTAGGTTGTGTGTGAGTCGTCAGCCTGATTACTAGTGCGATTTTCTCTCTTGTGTAAGACTACGGACTCTACTGTGTGTGCTTTAGCCTCGATAACTAAGTGGTATAGCTTTTGAGAGGGATGACTTGCCCAAGCTCTAGCTTTATATGTACTCCATCATTTTGAGTGATTCAATAACCATTCTTCAACACAACTTATGCCCTTCCAGTCCCACATGTTTTCTACTCCAAGGCTCCCTCTCTCCTCCAGTTCCAACATCCATGACCACGATCTCCATTGCGATGAGGTCGCATGAGTAGTGGTACGTGATGTAGATGTGCCTGGTCAGCTAGGAGATGACATCATCATGTGTCAATTTTTTTGTACTCGTGTTGTTGATGCGGACCTCTTTTGCTTCCGTCTGTGGCACTTTCATGTGAACCTGCCTAAGGCGACATTCTAGAAAATGGGTTCGGACATAATGGTTCCCGCCGACTGCTCTTGTCTTTGCAAACCAAGAGGTGATATCACCCTTGGAGCCAAGGTTCCACGCTGAGCAGCTCATGCGAATCACTTCCTTGTAGATTGTCATTAGCACCCGGTCACTTTTGCTCGAGGAGAAAGGTCCTTGGGCTTAGACCAACCAATGATTCTTTTGTGTTTGCCTCTGGTAGACAACTCTGTTAGGAGTCTCAAAGGTAAGAACCTTACGCCATGAAAAGCAACTAACATGTTCTTATAGTTCTCAAGCCAAGGTCTAGCCTAAGCGCGAGGTGGCTCCTTGGATGAGCCACTTTGGAGGCAATCTGGATTGCATCACCCCTCTCGCCTACATGGCGCTCCGTGTGACTGCCAAGTGGCACCACCCACCAAGAAGGATCTTGGAATGTTCTAAGATTTCTCTTAGAAATTTCCTGTCCCCCTTTTGGTCACATAGAAAATTAGTGAGTAGGCTGGGATTTGACCTCTTGACCTCTTGCTCCAGAGACCAACTCTGGAACATCTAAGCCACAAGGAATTGTCTTAGGTAGTGTTGTCAACTTGCCTGAGGCGACGGTCTAGAAAACGGGTTCCGACACAATGGTCCCCGCCGACCGCTCTTGGTATTGCAACCAAGAGATAATATCATGCTTAGAGCCAAGGTTGAACACTGATTAGTTCATAGGAATCACTCCCTTACACTGTGTCCTTACCACTTGGTCACTTTCGCGAAAGGAGCAAACGCCTAGTGCTTAGACCAACCAATCCTTCCTCAGTGTCTGCCTCTGATGGACAACTCTATTGCGAGTCTCAAAGGTAAGAACTGTACTCAATGACAGGCAACTGACAGGTTCTTATAGTCCTAGAGCCAGCCTCTAGCCTAGGCGCACAGTGGCTCCTTGGATGAGCCACTTTGGGGGTAATCTTGATTGCGTCATCCCCACTGCTTACATGGCGGTCCCTGTGACCGCCAAGTGGTGCCAGCCACCAGGAAGGACCTTGGAATGTTCTACGATGTCCCTAATAATCATCCTTTCCCCCTTTTGGTCACAAAGAAAATAAGTCATCGGGCTGGGATTTGACCTAGTGACCCCTCCCTCTTGAGACTAACTCTGGAACGTCCGAGCCACAAGGAGTTGTCCTAGGTTGTGTTTGCTGGCTATGCTTTCCATATTAGACCAAGGGGGCTTGTTCCAAAGGAGCAGTGCATGCCTTGTCTATCTAGACCAGACTTAAGGGACTTACTCCAAGGGAGTAGTGCATGCCTAGACCGTCTTGTGCGTTTCAAGATATCAGCCATGAAAAATAAGCCTATCAGGTCAGCAAAATCTCCCTTGCACCTCTGTCCATTAGCTGTGAGATCTCTCCTCTCTCCAGCACTCTTGGCCTTAGTCTTTGTCCGCTACGTTGACCATACCGTTGTCTTGAGTACCTGCAGAGTGTAATTCGTTGTGCAGCGCCTTTCTCATGCAATCTCGGAGCATCTTCCTGGTCTCCACGTATTCCAGGTCCACGATGTCCATTGCGACCAGGTCGCGTGAGTAGTGGTACCTCAGGTCGATGTACTTGCTTTGCCAAGAGATGACCTCATCTTGTGCCATTTTCATGGTGCTCTTATTGTTGATGCGGACCTTTGTTGCCTCCGTTTGTGGCACTTTCATCTGGGTAAGCAAACTGCGTAGCCATTATGTCTCCTTGCATGCTTCTGACAGAGCGATGTACTCTACCTCAGTGGTAGAGAGGGAGACACAGTCTTGCTTTGTGCTTGCCCAAGAGACTGCACCACCGTTTAAGAGGCACACAAAGCCCGCGGTGGACTTTCTGTCATCGATTCGTCCTCCTCAGTCAACGTCAGTGTAGCACACCCGCCGCTCTGACTGCTTGCCAGTCCTATGGCCCTGGATTGGCCACAAACCTGGTCGCTTGTCCCACAACATAGCAAATGTCGGGGCGTGTTCCTACCATGGCATACACGAGGCTGCCAACAGCAGACTGGTATGGAATGTTGTCCATCTCACACCGTTCTACTTCCGTGCCGGGGCTTATGAAGGAGGAGAGCTTGATGTCTATCGTCATGAGTGTGCTGATGGGCTTGAAGACCTCCATGTTGTAGCGTTTGAGGACCTCCATGATCTACTTGGTCTGGTTCAGCTCAATGGTGCCTGTTGCTTGATTGCGGTGGATGGCTATCCTGAGATAGAACTGGAGTAGATCCGTATCCTTCATCTTGAACCTATTGATGAGATCTGTCTTCAGCTTGTTCAACAGCTCGACACATGACACGCAGATGATCAGGTCATCCACGTATAGTGCAACCAGCATCAAGCCTTGCTCATCCTCCCGTACATAAACACTAGGCGAGCCCGGCCATAAAGCCGTCCATCTCCTTGTACCACATCCTTGGGGCCTTTTTCAGCTCGTACAGTGCTTTCACCAGTTTACAAACCTTGTCGTCTAGAGCTTCCACTCCCTCGAGCACTTCCATCAGCACTTCTTTCTCTAGCTTCCCATACAAGAAAGATGTTTTGACGTCCATCTGGTGGAACTCTACATCTTTTGCTGCCGCTATGCCCTGCATGGTTCTCATGGAGGTAAAGGTGACGACAGGTGCGAAGGTCTCCTTCTACTACGAGCCTGCACGCTGGGAAAACCCCTTCGCCACAACTCTTGCCTTGTACTTGTGGATAGTACCATCTTGCTTGAACGTTTTCTAGAGTACCCACTTTGACCCAACCACATGCGCGTTTACGGGCTTGTCTACCAGAACCCATGTTCTGTTCTCTCGAATGTATTCGAGTTTGCTATCCACGGCCTGCGTTATGGTCACATGCTCTCCCTCAGCCAAGCATGACCAGCTGAGTCCGGTCCATTCCGCACTCTCAACATCGTACTTGGGCGGAGGTTTCTTGTGGCGCATAGTAGGACAAAGTGTTGCTGGTGAAGCTTCAAGGCTAAGTTATTTGTGTTGCTCCTGCGCTGCTAGTGATCCGCTGTTTGAGGAAGAGCCACCGGCCTCAGAGTTTGACTCAGAGGCCTCGGACAACTCAGACTCATTGTCAGTGTCCATCGCTGTGTCAGCCTGTTCAACCACTCTCCCTGCAGCACCATCCTTTACTTGCAACATCCACTAGTTTTTTGGTGCCAGATCCCCTGACTCAAGCAACACAACCCACTCTCCTGATTTGGGAGCATGAATAAGGTCCAGTGACTCTCCCTTGCCAAGCGTCGTTTCATCAAACTCGACATTTTGGCTCATGATGAGCTTTCCAGCTGCTTGGTCCCAGAGTACGCACGCCTTTTGTGAAGTGTCGTTTCCGACCAATACACACTTACGAGCACATGCATCAAGCTTGCCACCTCCTTCTCCTGCTTGGACCTTTGCCGAAGCAGTACAGTCAAAGACCCTCAAGTGTGAGGCATCTGGCTGCCTCCCTAACCAAGCCTCTTGTGGCTTCCTGAGCTACATCTCTTGTTGCTTCTTACCACGCCTTCCAAGCGCGGCTACCGGAGTGAGATTCACAAGGTGGCAAGCAGTTCTTGCAGCTTCAGCCCAGGACCGAGGTGGGAGTTTGGCGTTGAAGAGCATGCTTCGTGTCATGCCAAGAATAGTCTGGTTCATCCGCTTGACAACGCCATTACTTTGGGGGTGGTAAGGCGTGGTTGATGCCGTGTTGGCTCAACCAGCCTTTGAACGCCTTGTCCTCACCACCGTTGTCTTTGGGTAATGTTGTGACCTTCTTGCTTGTCTGCCGCTCTACCATCGGCACAAACTCTTGCAGCTTCTCCTTCACCTCTCCCTTTGTCTTGAGGAAGTAGATCCACATCTTGCGACTGTGGTTATCGATGAAGGTCAAGAAATACTTGCTCCCGCCGTTTGAAGGGGTTTGTAATGGTGCGCAGACATCAGAGTGAATCAAGTCCAAGATTGCTACCGCACCTTGTCTATTATGCTCAAAGGGCTTTCTTTCTGCCTTGCCTTGGAGGCATGGCTCACATCGATTGTTGTACTTTCCCTCATCCTTGTCCTTGCATCCCTCCCTCTCATGAACCACTTTGTAGCCAAACCACCTATGCCACAGCTCAGTATTTGTGTCATCAGAGTTGGCGGCCATGGTGACGGCTTGTGGTGCAACATCAGGCTTTTGAGACTTGGGGTTTTCAATCGATGCATATCCCTCATTTGTACTCTGAAGGGATTTGGTCTGCAACACGTAGAGCCCATAAACTCTTGGGACTTGTACAACAAGACTCTCCTTGGGATAGGTGATCTTGATGTCCTTGTTCTTCACAATCACGGCCTCCTCCTCTGTGAAGATGATCGTCATGTCATGGTTTGTGATTTTGGACATTGACAAGAGATTTGCCGCAAAAGACAGCATATAGACGACGTTCTTGAGCTTCAAGTCTTTTTCAGCACCGTTCACATTGATGCTGATCAACTTATCTCCCTGGCCTTGCACATGGACAAGGCTGTCGTTGGCACACTTGAAGCGACATTCAATGTTCCCAATGGAGATGAACCCATCTTTCTCCCTTGAAGAGTGGTGGTTCGTGCGAGAGTCAAGCCCGTAGGCTCCACGCTTGAGAAATCCGCCTCCCTTGGTTGCTGGCACCCTCTCAGCCATCATGTTCGTCAACTTCTTACCCTTTCCTTTGCCGTCATATCTACCACCATGATCCCCGTCTTCCTTTTTGGGAGCACTGCACTCCCGTGCCCAATTCTCAGGCTTGCCATAGCTATGGCACTTTTTGGGACGCTTTGAACTCTTTCCACCGCCACCATTGCCTTTTACTCCACTACCACCACTTTCGGTGCTGCTTTGACCAGAAGAGGAATTCTTGCCATGACCACCGTACTGTGTAGCATAGGTTGAAATGTTAGCCTCACTACAGTTGTGACGCATGGCCTCGTTGCGCACGTACTCGGACATTGCCTCATACGTCAAATCCTCCTCCTTCCAATAACCAAAGACGGTGATTAGAGGACCCAAGCTTTCAGGTAGCGCCATAAGTAGGATCATGGCCGGCATGCTGGTGTCGATTTCCTCATATATTTGGGTCACTTGCTACAGGGGTCCTTCAAAGTGCAACAAAAAGTCCGGAATTGACTCTTCCTCGCTCGCCCTCATCAAAATCATCTTCAAAAGAATGAAGAGGCGATTTGCGAGACCCGTTGATTGGTGTACACGTGCAAGCTTCTCATAAGCCTATGATGCATGTGTGATACCTCGGAGGTGGACATGCTGTGACTCATGCACTGATGTCACAAGAATCGCAACTCCAATGTGAATTGTGACACTCCACGCTTCATATCGAGGATCTGTTTTTTGAGGTTCAACCTCTTCTCCAAGGAACATCTTCAAGTAGCCAGGCACCCCCATGACAATCTCAAATTGTCATTCCCACAAAGGAAAACCAAACCCTGTGAACTTCGACATCCCACCATTGACATGCTCAAGAGTGAGCATCACGGGTGTCGTTATACTGCTTCTCTATTTCGCCGCTTTGCTTAGGCCAATGTAGGCTGATGTAGGCTGTTGTCTGCTACTGGTTTAGAAGGTGAAGATCTGTTGCTTATCCTTTTTGCCATTGATCACCTGCAAACACACAAGAACGCACACTAGTGAACATAGACTCTTGCCTCCAAGGACACAGCTTATCCTGGTTAGGGCTGAAGGGTCGTACCTCCAAGGGCAGAGCTTAACCTTGGCCCTTTTTTGCTAAGTGCGAGGATCCGCCGTTGGAAATTATGGAGCACATGGAGCACATGGAGCTGATGCAGCTGATGCGCGGTGCAAGAGAGAGGGCAATAGAGTCATAAAAGCGTGCCTTACAACTAGTCATTGTGTGCCCACAACCCTTTGTTAGCCTGCCTGAGGCGACGGTCTAGAAAACGGGTTCCGACATAATGGTTCCCACCGTCCGCTCTTGGTATTGCAACCAAGGGATGATATCACCCTCAGAGCCAAGGTTCCACTCTTAGCAATTCATATGAATCACTTCATTACACTCTGTCCTTAGCATGTGGTCACTTCCGTACGAGCGAACTCCTGGGGCTTAGACCAACCACTACTTCTTTCGTGTCTCCTTTTGGTGGACAACTGTATTGAAAGTCTCAAAGGTAAGAACTGTACTCAATGACACGCAATTGGCAGGTTCTTATAGTCCTACAGCCAGACTCTAGCATAGGCTTGCAGTGGCTCCTTGGATGAGCCACTTTGGGGGCAATGTGGACTGCATCATCCCCCCTGCCTACATGGTGCTCCCTGTGACCGCAAAGTGGCGCTAGCCACCAGGGAGGATCTTGGAATGTTCTAAGATATCTCTTAGAACCTTCGTGTTCCCCTTTTGGTTACAAAGAAAATTAGTCACAGGGCAAGGATTTGACCCAATGACCCACTAACTCTCGAACGTCTAAGCTACAAGGAGTTGTCCTATGTAGTGTTTGCTGGCTATACTATCCAGCTTGGACAAATGGGACTTGCTCCAAAGGAGCAGTGCATGCCTTGTCTATCTGGACCAGACTTAGGAGACTTACTCCAAGGGAGCACTGCATGCCTATTTTGTCCTATGCCTGTCCAAATGTCAGCCATGGACAAGGAGCATATTAGGTCAAGAGGAAGGACATCAGAATGCTCTAAGATGTCTCTTAGAACCATAGTCCCCTTTTTGGTCACAATGAAAGCTAGTCACTAGGCTAAGACTTGACCCAGTGACCTCTTGCTCTAGAGACTAACTCTAGAACGTCTACGCCACAAGGAATTGTCCTAGGTAGAGTTTGCCGGGAAATGGCCCCCAAGTGGAGACAGTTCCAACGTGGCCCGACTGGTCTACTATACTCACGGCTGTGTTTTGTGCGGGTGGTTCTCAGTCTAAGCGTGAGCTTTCTGGTCTCCTCACACTATGTTTCTGGGAGTTGAAAGCGTTTGTGAGACAATCAATTCTGCAAAGGGAAGAACACAATTTTGCACTTGTTTTTGAACATGGACATGGTATGAACATTTCTAAGGCTAGTAATGAGCTCTCTAACGCACCAAACTGTGCGCGATTCGGATCACGGTAGCTCCCGCTACGTTTGTCGAAGCGCAACACCCCAAACCAGCCGCTCACTCGGCGGCGCGCACCACGTTGCCCGCTGAGGCGCCTTCACACATCAAGGACCCATCAAAATGCCATTCCGGAGGCACAGATGTCCCTATACATAGTGGCAGTGCCCCTCGCGCCTTTGGGGTCTATTTTGATGAGTTAATCATAGAGTTTGGTGATGGGGATTGATGTGGGTCGAAACCTGTTCGCGGATTTCTAGTCGGAATTTTGACTAAGGCCCCGAGTAACAAACTGCACTCCTGAAATCCGGCGGATCATCCACCCGACGCCTCGGCAGTCCTTCCGGAGCAAAATCCCCAGATGGCATTTTGTTACTCGCTTCGGTCAATTATTCACCGGAAGTCCAACCGCGACCGGCTCCCAGAACCGCCGCGCACACCCCAACTTTGGAAGTCCATATCTCCCTTGTTACTGGTCCGATTCCGGTGAAACAACTTCCACCGGATTCACCAACTCGTCAAGGTTCAGGGGCAGTCCTCCATTATAGTATCCAAGCACTTATCAAGTCTCCAGATCCGTTGACAAGGATTTTCCTCTTTCTGGCGGCTCGTCAGCGCCTCCCAGAGCAGCACTTGGGCATGCAGAGGGGCAAATCTTCACAATTCTCCCCCCTGCACCTGCCATGCCCGCTGCTCCTACTTGCTCTCACTCATCTTCTGCTGCGTGCTTTAGCCCATCATAGCTGGACATCCCAAGCCCGGCCACGCTGAATGCGTGCCGGTCGACGGGTTGCGCTTTGGTCAAGCAGTCCGCAAGCATGTTGTGCGTGCTGCAATGCTGCAGCACCACCTACCCCTTTTCAACCATGTCCCGTGCATAGTGGTAACGCACGTCAATGTGCTTCATCCTCTTGTGCTGCATTCGATTGTTGGTCAGTGAGATTCCTCTTGCACCACGGTAGGTTCCTGCTATGGCACGCCCAGCTTCCCTAGCAACCTGCGGTGCCACACCGCCTCTTTGACGAGCTCGGCCAGCGCGATGTACTCTGCTTCCACTGTGGAGATGGCGACGTATTCTTGCTTTTTGCTGCACCACCAGACCGCTGCACCAGCGAGGAAGAACACGTAGTTGGATGTGGACTTGCGCTTGTCCACATCGCCAGCGTAGTCTGCGTCCGTTGAGCAGACCAAACGCAAGGGGTCCCCCCCTACTTGCCATCGAACCTCAAGCGCGCATGCCGCGTCGCCTGTAGGTAGCGGAGGATGCGCTTGACCGCCTGCCAGTGTAGTGGCCCTGGATCGGCCACGTACCTGCTCACTTGGCCCACCTCGCAGGCCAGGTCTGGTCGAGTTGCCACCATGGCGTACATGAGGCTGCCCACCGCCGATTGGTAGGGCACCCCTGCCATATCCTCCCGCTCTTCTTTTGTTTGCGGCACCATTGCCGCACTCAGTTCACAGGTCGTGGAGATTGGACTGCCAACTGGTTTACAATCCTCCATGCCGTAGCGCTTCAGCACCTGGACCACGTATTTGGCCTGTCCCAGCTCTGGCGTGCACGCCCTCCGGTTCCGCGTAATGCTCACCCGGAGGTAGAACTCCAGCTCCCCCATGTGCGACATCTGGAATCAGCTGCTCAGCTGCTCTTTCAGCTACTGTAGGCTCGCCAACTCCGTCGAGCACACAATCAGGTCGTCCACGTAGAGTGCAACAATCTGATGGAGCTGTTTGTCGTGCCGCACATGCACGCTATGATCCGACTCACAGCGCTTGAAGCCAAGTTGTGCCATGAAGCTGTCCATCTGTTGGTACCAGCATCTAGGCTATTGTTTTAGCCCATACAAGGACTTCCGCAGCTTACACACCTTGCCCTCTGGCGCCTCCACCCTCTTCGGTACCTCTATGTAGATATATTTGTCTATGATGCCGTTGAGGAAGGCCGTCTTTACGTCCATTTGGTGGATTCCATGTCCTTCGCGGCAGCCACCGCAAGAATTGCCCGGATGCTTTTGAACTTGGCAACAGGAGCAAACGTCTCATCGTAGTGCTCCCTTTTACGCTGTGCGTAACCCTTCACCACCAACCGCGCCTTGTATTTTTCAACCACATGTTATTTTGTGAACTTGGTCTTAAAGATCCACTTTGAGCCGATGACCTTGGCATCTTTCGGCCTGTCAACCAGCTCCCATGCATCATTTTTCGTGATGGACGCCAGGTCAGATTTGATGGCTGCGTTCCATTGATCCCCTTCGGCCCATGCAAGCGGTTTTTGCACGGTAGTCGACTCCGTGGATGCAGCCAGCATGCACCGCGTCATGCCAATCCATCGACCGGTGCTTGCGTCGAAGCGCTTACCCGCTTTTCGTTGCCTCCCGCTGCGGCGCGGTAGTTTTGGTGGCGCATCGTCACTCTACTGCAATCCCTCCGACTCAGCAAGCTCAGGAGAGTCATTGACCGGACGGCTCCTCGAGGATCTCTCTTATTCCGGCAAAACATCGCCCAAACGACCGGCACGTCTGGTGGATTTTCCACCGATGCCTGATTCACACTTTGTCGGGAGAGTGCGCCTTGGCACCCTAGGTGCCTCATCCGCCGGATCCTTCTGATGGATCTCCTCATCTTCTTCATCATCATCAAAGTCCTCCGCGTCGGCTGCCACCGTTGATGCACCTTTGTGATCTGATGCCGCATCCTCAACTTTGGCGTCCGCCGGCTCCTTCTCGTACTCAAGGAGCTGGAACCACTCCCCCATCTTTGGAGAGTCGAACACACCCACGTTGTTGCTGCTAATGTAACTCTGCTGCTCGTCGAACTCGACATCTTGGCTGCGGATAACCTCCTCCTTGCGCATGTGGTAGAGCCGGTACGCCTTATGCACGCTCTCATAGCCAAGGAAGAGATATAAATTTGCCTGCGGCTCCATCTTGCTTTCACGCCTTGGCGTGGCCTTCACCACTGCATGCGCCTTGCACCCGAACACTTTCAGGTGTGCCATACTTGGTTTGCGCCCGCTCCAAACCTCCTGCGGCGTCTTCCAGCCGCTCCTCCCCTTCAGCACTACTGTGGGAGTGAGGTTGATGGTATTCCTTGCCGTACGCATAGTCTCCTTCCAGAAGCTTCGCGGTAATTCTGTATCCACCAACATGGTCTGTACCATGTTCAACAGCGTCTGGTTCACCCGCCCCGCCACGCCATTTGACTAAGGCAAACATGGCATAGTTTGTTTCCATTCCCTGCTGCTTCATCCAACCGCTACAGTCCACGTACTCTCTGCCGTTGTCGCTGCGTAGCNCGCCCGCTCCAAACCTCCTGCGGCGTCTTCCAGCCGCTCCTCCCCTTCAGCACTACTGTGGGAGTGAGGTTGATGGTATTCCTTGCCGTACGCATAGTCTCCTTCCAGAAGCTTCGCGGTAATTCTGTATCCACCAACATGGTCTGTACCATGTTCAACAGCGTCTGGTTCACCCGCCCCGCCACGCCATTTGACTAAGGCAAACATGGCATAGTTTGTTTCCATTCCCTGCTGCTTCATCCAACCGCTACAGTCCACGTACTCTCTGCCGTTGTCGCTGCGTAGCGCTCTGACCTCCCGGTCAGTGTGCCTCTCCACCGCGCCAGCATACTCCTTCAGCCTGTCCATGATCTCGCTTTTCCGCTTCATGAAGTACACAAAGAGTTTTCTGCTGTAGTCATCAATGAAGGTGACAAAGCAACGTGCACCGCTCTTTGACGCCATCTTGAATGGTCCGCACACGTCGCTGTGCACCACCTCCAGCACGTTCGAGGCGCGATTCACGTTCTCGTTGAACAGTTTGCGCTGCGTCTTGCCCCAAATGCAAGGCTAGCACTTTTTGTGCTTTGCTGCATCTATCGCCTTTTCCGTACCATTGATGACAAGGCCGCGTACCAGCTCGCGCTTTGCCATCTCCTTCACAGCTGCGAGTGAGGAATGCCCAAGTCGTCGGAGCCAGAGCTCCGGATCAGCTCCCCCTCCTTTAGCCAGGTTGACGGTGCGTTCATGCAAGTCTGTTGAATGTGTCGCCGTGAGGATCACCTTGGTCTCCACGATGTAGAGGCCTCCCTTGCGCATAGCCTCCAGCACAGGCTCGCCGCCACCGTCCTTCCGCACAACTGCCCCTCTTCTCTTGAAGAGCACCTCGTACCCCTTGTCAGTCACGCGGCTAACACTTGGAATATCAGCCAAGCCGGGTACATGCTGCACGTCCTTGATCACGCGCTGCACCCGCTTTCCACCAACCACCACCTCCACGTCCATGTCTCCTTAGCCAGCTGCTGGCTCGACCTTGTCGTTTACGACCACCATGGATTTTCTGGACTTGGTGTAGTTGATGAACCCGACCTTCTCGACCTGGATATGCTCCTCCGCTCCGGAGTCAAGGCATTGCCGATTGGCCTTCTTGAGGTAGTAGTTTTGAGTGCCATTGAGAAGCGCCTTCTTGCCTTTGGCGTCGTTGCCGCCGTCCTTTGCCTCCTCGGTGCACTCACAGGCCTAATGGCCCTCCTTGCCGCAATGTCGGCACACACCCTTCTTGGCGCCCTTCTTGCCGCCGCCATGTCTGCCACCTCCCTTGGCCCCGCTTCCGCCACCACGCGTTTTGGTGACAAGGGCCTATGAGGACGACGAGGACTCCCCGCAGCTCCATCGCTGCGCCTCGTTGCGGATGTACTCTACGATCGCGCCAAAGGTGAGCTTGTCCTCTGCCCATTCTCCCAAGACTATAATGAGAAGGCTCCAACTGTCAGGGCCATGAGGAGGGCCATCGCCTGCAAATGCGTGTCAACCTTCCACCCCACATTGTTGCACTGAGAGGCAAGCGACTCGATCTGCTGCATGGCGGTAATGACATCATCTCCCTCTTTGATTCTCATTATCAGGTGTTGCTTTATTGCTAAGATTTTATTCACCAGCGACTTGGATTGATGGATGGCACAACGTTTTTCCCAAGCTTCGGCTGACAGCTTGCAGCCCTAGAAGTAACCCCATTGCGACTCAGCCGTCACGGACACCAGGAGCATGAGCACCTTTGTGTTCTTCTTTGCAAAGGCCTCCTTCTGCGCTTCCGTTGCCGTTGCTTCGTGGAGCACTTCCGTTCCCTTCATGACCTCCATCAGCCCCTTATGCGCGAGGTGTAGCTCAAAGTGCCACCTCCATAGCCCGTAGCCAGTGCCACCTGCATACTTCCGGATGGGTTGCATCTCCTTGTGCGCCATTTGCGCAGTCTTCAACTCCGGGACCCAGAGCTTGACGGCGATGTCATCCCCGACAACGATCACGTCCGCCGCAAAAGCCGTGAGCGATGTGCAGACCGGTCAGGGCTATGGGCCCATAACCCTCTGTCGGGAAACGGCCCCCCGTGTGGAGGCAGTTCCAGCGTGGCCCGACAGATCTACTGTGCTCACGGCTGAGTTTTGTGCGGGAGGTTCTCAGTCTAAGCGTGAGCTTTCAGGTCGCCTCACACTATGTTTCTGGGAGTTAAAGGCGTTTGTGAGACAGTCACTTTTGCGAAGGGAAGAACACGATTTTTCATTAGTTTTTTAACATGGACATGATCTGAACATTTGTAAGACTAGTGATGAGCTCTCCAAGGCACCAAACCGTGCACCATTGGGATAACCGTAGCTCCCGCTACATCAGTCAAAGCACAGTACCCCAAGCCACCTGTTCACTCGGCGGCGCGCACCACGTCGCCCGCCGAGGCGCCTTCACACATCAAGGACCCTTCAAAACGCCATTACAGAGGCGCAGATGTCCCTATGCATAGTGGCCGCACCCTTCACGCCTTTGGGGTCTGTTTTGATGAGTTAATCATCAAGTTTGGTGATGGGCATTGATGTGGGTCGAAACCTGTTCGTTGACTTTCAGTCGGAATTTTGACCATGTCCCCGAGTAACAAACTGCACTCCTGAAATCCGGTGGATCATCCACCGGACGCCCCGGCAGTCCTTCCGGAGCAAAATCCCTAGATGGCATTTTGTTACTCGCTCCGGTCAATTATTCACCGGAAGTCGAACCGCGACCGGCTCCCAGAACCACCGCGCACACCCCAACTTAAGACGTCCATATCTCCCTCGTTACGAGTCCGATTCCGGTGAAATAACTTCCACCGGATTCAGCACCTCGTCAACGTTTAGGGTCAATCCTTAATTTTAGGATCCGAGAAATAATAAAGTTGCCAGATCCTTTGACGTAGATTTTCCTCTCTCTGGCGACTCGTCCGGCCTTCCCGGAGCCGCACTTGGGCATGTAGAGGGGCAAATCTTCAACAGAGTTTGCTAGCTATACTATCCACATTTGACCAAGGCGACTTGCTCTAGAGGAGCAGACCATGCCTTGTCTATGTGGACCAAACGTAGGTGACTTACTCCAAGTAAGACTTACTCCTAGGCCATCCTGTGCCTGTGCAAATGTAAGCCATGCACAAGGAGCATGTTAGGTCAACACCTTGGAGACGGGGTTGAACCTCCAAAAACAAATGCTGGATATGAAGCATGCAGTGTCAAAAATAACATAGCGCTTGCGATTCTTGTGACATGAGGGCATTGTCAATGCGCCGAATAGCAACGGTCAAGAAAACGGGTCCTCACATGGGAGGCCGCCAACCGCTCTTGGTATTGCAAGCAAGATAAGATATCACCCTCAAACGAGGGATCCACACTTTAGGTTCGTTTGGTTTGCAACCTCACGAAGTCTGCATGTTGGTCTTTAGTGTCTACCTTTGGTTGGACACTCTGTGAGGAGTCTCAAAGGCAAGAACTGTAAATGGATGCATGCAAGGTACAGGCTTTTATACTTGCAGAGCTTTGCTAAAGCTTCTGCTTGTAGTGGCTCCACTGGAGCCAGCCTCATCCTACATTCCTACTTGGCGCGTCCTTAGACCGCCAAGTGTCATCCTCAAGGCAGGCTCCAGTAAAATTCCTAGAAGCTTCCTGTCCCAGTTTTGGCCACTATGAAAATTGCGGTCGTCGTGGGGTTTCAACCCGCGACTACTGGTTTGAGACTCCGGTGCCTAATCAACCAAGCCAAAAAGGCATGGTTCCTATGATGAGCCAGAGGGGACATACCCATTATGGGCAGTGCATTCCTGGCCCATCTCAGAACAGACCAAGGGGACATACTCCATAGAGTAGTGCATGCCTTGTCTGTATGTGTAGCTAGCCAGCTAGGCAGTGGACAAGGTGTACACTATTTCAACAAATCTCTCCCTTGCACCTCTGTGCATGTGTCCCTTGCTTGGCTCCATCAATGCCTTGGAGCTCACCCTTCCCCTGTCGCACTCGTCATGCCGAATCCACGAATACCTGCATAATGCAAGTCACTGTCCAGCGGCTTGGTCATGCAGTCAGCAAGCATGCTCTTTGTTCCGTAGTGTTGCAAGTCCACCACGTTCTTCATGGCCAGGTCACGTGAGTAGTGGTAACGTATGTCGATGTGCTTCGTTCGCCGGGAGATGATCTCATCTTCACCCATCGAGATGGTGCTCATGTTGTCCACGTGTACGATCGTGGCGTCTTTCTGTGGCACTGTCATTTCGCCAAGCAGGCTGCGGAGCCATTGAGTCTCCTTGCACACCTCAGACAAAGCAACGTACTCTGCCTCAGCCGTGGACACGGAAACACAATCCTGCTTCCAGCTGGCCCATGAGATGGCAGCGCCATTCAAGATACACACATATCCAGAGGTGGATTTCCTGTCGTCAAGATTTCCTCCCCAGTCAACGTCGGTGTAGCATTTCAGACGAAGGGGGTCCGTTCCTTCTTGGCCTCCAAGGACGAGGCCCATGTGACGTGTCTTCTGCACGTAGCGCAAGATGCGCTTGACTGCCTACCAATGTTGTGGCCCAGGGTTGGCCACGAATCTGCTCACTTGTCCCACAGCATAGCAGATGTCAGGACGAGTCCCTACCATGGCGTACATGATGCTACCCACGGCGGACTGGTAGGGGATGTCTTGCATCTCCCTTTGTTCTGCTTCGTTGCTTGGCGACATGGAGACCTTCAGCTTTGTGTCCGTCGTCATTGGGGTGCTGAAAAGTTTGCAGTCTTCCATGTGGTAGCGCTTCAGCACCTCACCAATGTATTTGGTTTGGTTGAGTTCGATGGTGCTTGCTGCTCGGTTGCGGTGGATGGCAATCCCGAGATAGTACTCGAGAGGACCCATGTCCTTCATCTTGAACCTTTTGCTGAGGTCAGACTTCAGCCCATCCAGCAGCTCGACCGAAGACGAGCAGATGATCAGATCATCCACGTACAGCGCAACCAGCATCAGCCCTCTCCCATCATCGCGCACGTACATGCTCGGGTCATTTTGGCAATGCGCGAAGGAGAGGCCGGTCATGAAACCGTCCATCTCTTTGTACCACATCCTTGGGGCCTGTTTCAGCCCGTAGAGCGCTTTCNACCTCACCAATGTATTTGGTTTGGTTGAGTTCGATGGTGCTTGCTGCTCGGTTGCGGTGGATGGCAATCCCGAGATAGTACTCGAGAGGACCCATGTCCTTCATCTTGAACCTTTTGCTAAGGTCAGACTTTAGCCCATCCAGCAGCTCGATCGAAGACGAGCAGATGATCAGATCATCCACGTACAGCGCAACCAGCATCAGCCCTCTCCCATCATCACGCACGTACATGCTCGGGTCATTTTGGCAATGCGCGAAGGAGACGCCGGTCATGAAACCGTCCATCTCTTTGAACCACATCCTTGGGGCCTGTTTCAGCCCGTAGAGCGCTTTCACCAACTTGCACACCTTGCCCTTGGGAGCTTTGACTCCTTCAGGCACCTCCATCAGCACTTCCTTGTCAAGCTTCCCATAAAGGAAAGCTGTCCTGACGTCCATCTAGTGTATCTCCAAGTTCTTTGCGGCAGCAATGCCAAGGAGAGAGCGGATGGAGCCAAAGGTCACGACGGGCGCGAACGTCTCGTCGTACTCGGAGCCCGGGCGTTGAGAGAACCCCTTAGCCACTACCTTTGCCTTGAACTTGTCGATGTTGCCATCTTGCTTCTTCTTCACTCGGAGGACCCACTTAGATCCCACCACGTGGGCCTTGTCGGGTCTATCCACCAGCACCCACGTGCCGTTCTCGGCAATGGATGCGAGCTCGCTATCCACTGCCTCCTTCCAGTTGGCCGCATCTGGGCCATTCATGGCCTCCGCCACTGTGGATGGCTCTCCCTAAGCCATGCACGACCAGCTAAGGCCGGTCCAATCATCCTCATACCGCAAAGGTGCTCTTTTTGGTCGCAAACAACGCCGGGGTAGTGGTGCCGCTTCTTGCTTTGGTGCTGGTGCTTCCACAGGTGGTGGTTTGTCGTCGTCGTCGTCAGAAGAGTCGTCAGACTCCAAGTCAGACTCGGAAGCCTTAGACGCCTCCGTATCCGCGTCCATGTCAAATGCTGTATCATCCTCCGCAGCCACTCTCCCATTCCCACCACCTAATGGCAAGGCGAGCCAGTTGTCGGGTGCTTGGTCTCCGGACTCAAGCAACACTATCCACTCTCCCGCTTTGGGAGTGAGAGTCGGGTCCAGCAGCTCTCCCTTTCCAAGGGTGCGTTCGTTGAACACGACGTCGCGGCTCCTCACGAGCTTGCCTGCTGCCTGGTCCCAAAGCCGATAGGCTTTGTGTGACGTGTCGTACCCAACCATGATGCACTTCTTGGAGCGTGCGTCGAGCTTGCCTCCACCTTCTCCCGACTGGATCTTCACCCATGATGTTGACCCGAACACCTTCAGATGAGATGCGTTGGGTTTCTTTCCCAACCATGCTTCCTGTGGGGTCTTCAGCTGCTTGTCCTGCTCCTTTCCACGCTTCCGCAAGGCGGTCGCTGGTGTGAGGTTCAAGAGGTAGCAAGCCG
>SZWC01007980.1:43410-76225 GCA_023375785.1 Penium margaritaceum
GTTTGAAGCACGTAGAGGCCGTCGACTCTTGGAACTTGAAGCATGAGGTCGTCTTTGGTGTACAAAATCTGGATGTCCTCGTTTTTTAGGGCCACCGCTTCCTTGTTGGTGAACACCACTGTCATGTTGTTGTCGGTGATTTGTGAGACGGACAGCAAGTTGGCTGCGAAGGAGGGCATGTACACCACCTTTTGAAGGTTGACTGCCTTCTCCGCACCATTCACGTTGAACGTGATCACCTTGTCCCCTTCGCCCATGGCTTGGACGACGCCACCGTTTGCACACTTAATGCGTATGACAGATTCGGCCATGGAGACAGATCCACCCTTCTCTTTTGATGAGTGGTGGTTGGTGCCCGAGTCAAGGGCGAATGCCCCGGGCCTAAGGATCGCTCCGCCCTTCATGGGCAGCCCCCTAGCCATCATGTTGGTGAGCTCCTTCTTCTCCTTTCCACCTTTGTTCCCGCCTTCTCTCTTCGGACTACGACAGTCCGTGGCCGAGTGCCCAGCCTCGCCACAGTTGTGACAGTTGCCGGGCTTCTTGGAACTCTT
This sequence comes from Penium margaritaceum, assembly GCA_023375785.1. NCBI lineage: Eukaryota > Viridiplantae > Streptophyta > Zygnematophyceae > Desmidiales > Peniaceae > Penium > Penium margaritaceum. The sequence goes on from SZWC01007980.1 coordinate 43,962, forward strand.
CCCACCACCATTGCCTTTCCCTCCACCACCACCACTTCCGCTGTTGCCTTGACTGGAGCGAGAGCTTGCACTTTGTCCACCGAAGCGAGAGGCATAGGCTGAGATGTTTGCCTTGACGCCACTGCGTTGCATGGACTCGTTGCGGACGTGTTCGGTGACAACCTCGTACGTCAGATCTGCCTCCTTCCAACCGCCAAACACGGTGATCAAGGACCCCCAGCTTTCTGGCAGCGCCATTAGAAGGATCATGGCACACATGTTGGAGTCGAGATTCCATTCCATTTGCTCGACCTCTTGCAGCACATTGTCGAACGACTACAAAAATGCGGGTATCGATTCTCCTTCGCTCACCCTCATCAACATCAACCGTTGGAAGATGAAGAGTCGGTTTGCTAGGGCATTCGATTGATGCACGCGTGCGAGTTTTACGTAGGCCTCGGCAGCCAACGTGCATCATGTGATGTGGGAGTATTGAGTCTCGTTGATGGACGTCACAAGAATGGCGAGAGCCATGTTGTTTTCATTGTCCATGCTGCAAGGTCAGCCGCATGCGTCGTCACGGTCGCATCGGCTGGTGCTATCTCGGTCCCTTTTAGGATGTTAAGGTAGCCACGCACATTCATGACAATCTCAAACTGCCATTTCCACAAGGGAAAACCTGTCCCCGTGAATTTGGACATACCCGCCTCAAGGCGGGCTGGAGTCGGATCTGCCATTTCCTGCGGTTGCTCGTCGTTTCTGCTTCGCTGGTACTGTGCTTCGTTGAGGCCGATGAGGCTGATGAGGCTGCTGACTACGACCGTTGTCAAAGGTGTAGTTGATTCCGTTGCATACCCCTCCCGCCGATGATCGCCTAAGGCGATGGTGCCGTCGTGAGAGAATGGACTCGGGGTCGTACCACCTTCTAAAAAGGAGTAGAGCTTAATCCCGTTGGGGCTCGAGGGTCTTGTCAAACATGGACAGAGCGATTCCTTGTCCCCTAGTCTGCCACGTGCGCGCACCCTACCTGAAGAAGCCGATGGAGCCGATGGAGCAGATGGAGCCGTCCGATGGTCGTGTCCCTGTTGTACCTGTGCGCCCTGCAAGACCACGCGCTAGTCAGTCTTGGAAGCGTGCCTTAGAACCAGAAGTGTGGGCCCATGACCCTTTGTCAATTCGCCGAATAGCAACGGTCTAGAAAACGGGTCCCGACATGGGAGGCCGCCAACCGCTCTTGGTATTGCAACCAAGATAACATATCACCCTCGAACGAGGGATCCACACTTTAGGTTTGTTTGGTTTGCAACCTCACGAAGTCCGCATGTTGGTCTTTAGTGTCTACCTTTGGTTGGACACTCTGTGAGGAGTCTCAAAGGCAAGAACTGTAAATNGATGCATGCAAGGTACAGGCTTTTATACTTGCAGAGCTTTGCTAAAGCTTCTGCTTGTAGTGGCTCCACTGGAGCCAACCTCATCCTACATTCCTACTTGGCGCGTCCTTAGACCGCTAAGTGTCATCCTCAAGGCAAGCTCTAGTAAACTTCCTAGAAGCTTCCTGTCCCAGTTTTGGCCACAAAGAAAATTGCGGCCGTCGCAAGGTTTGAACCTGCGACTTCTGGTTTGAGACTCCGGTGCCTAATCAACCAAGCCAAAAAGGTATGGTTTCTATGATGAGCCACAGGGGATATACCCATTATGGGCAGTGCATTCCTTGCCCATCTGAGAACAGACCAAGGGGACATACTCCATAGAGCAGTGCATGCCTTGTCTGTATGTGTAGCTAGCCAGCTAAGCAGTGGACAAGGTGCACACTATTTCAACAGGCATGAGTCATAGCATATCCACCTCCAAGGTATCACACATACATGAAAGGCTTATGAGAAGCTTGGACGTGTACACCAAGTAATGACTCTTGCAAATTGCCTCTTCATCCTTCAAAAGCTGATTTTGATGAGGGTGAGCAAGGGAGAGTTGATTCCGGACATCCCCTTAAAGTTTGAAGGCTTGCTGCAACAAGTGACGCAAATGAACTGAGAAATTGACACAAACATGGAGTCCATGATCCTCCTCATGGCGCTTCTTGAAACCCAGGGTCCTCTGATCACCGTCTTTGGCGGTTGGAAGGGGGTAGATTTGATGCATGAGGCGGTATTCATGTACGTGTGCAACAAGGCCATCCGTCACAGGAGTAGTGAGGCTAAGATTTCACTCTATGGTGCACAGTAATGTGATCAAGGCAACAATTCCTCTTCAATTCACAGTAGCAGCAAAAGCGCTGGCGGTGGAGGAAAAGGTAATGGTTGTGGTGGAAAGAGTTCAAAGCGTCCAAGGAAGTGCCATAACTGTGGCAAGCCTGGGCATTGGGCACAAGAGTGTAGTGGTCCGAAGCAGGAAGACGAAGATCATGGTGGTAGATATGAGGGCAAAGGGAAGGGTAAGAAAGAGTTGACAAACATGATGGCTGAGAGCGTGCCAATAACCAAGGGAGCGGCACTACTAAAGATTTGAGCCTACGGGCTTGACTCTTGCACAAACCACCACTCTTCAAGGATGAAGGATGGGTGCATCTCCATGGGGGAACTGAACGTCGCTTCAGGTGTGCAAATGGTAGCCTTGTCCATGCAGACGGCAAGGGAGATAAGTTGATCAGCATCAACATGAATGGTGTTGAAAAAGACTTGAAGCTAGAGAATGTCGTCGACATGTCGTCTTTTGCGACAAACCTATTGTCAGTGTCAAAAAGCACGAGCCACGACATGACGGTCGTCTTCACAAAGGAGGAGGCCGTGATAGTCAAGAACAGGGACATCAAGATCTTCTATCTGAAGGAGACTCTTGTTGCTCAAGTCCCTAGAGTTGATGGACTCTATGTGCTGCAAACCAAGCCCCTTGAGATAACAAATGAGGGATATGCAGCAGTTGAAGAGCGCAAGTTTCTTAAGCCTTTTATTGTACCATCGGCAGTCAACATGGCGGCCAACTCGAATGACATAGATGCTAAGCTTTGGCACGGGCGGTTTTGCCATGAGGCCGACAGCACATTGCAAGCTATTTAGCAGCACGAAGTGGTTCATGGGATGGAGGGATGTAAGGCAAAGGATGAGGGAAAGTGCAAGAAGCTGTGTGAGCCATGCCTCCAAGGCAAGGCAAAGAGAAAGCCCTTTGAGCAGAATGTACAAAATCCGGCAGTATTCTTGGACCTGATTCACTCTTATGTGTGTGAACTATTGCGCACCCCTTCAAACCGTAGCAGCAAGTATTTCTTCACCTTCATCGATGACCACAGTTGCAAGATGTGGATCTTCTTCCTTGAGAGAAAAGAGGGAGGTAAAGGAGAAGCGGCACGAGTTTGTCACGATGGTAGAGCAGCAGACAAGCAAGAAGGTCAAGGCACTGCGGACGGACAATGTTGGTGAGTACGAGGCATGCAAAGGCTGGTTGAGCCAACACGACATCAACCACCAGACCACTACGACTTACACCCCCCCAGAAAAATGGGATTGCATAGCGGATGAACCAGACTATCCTCGCCATGACACGAAGCATGCTCTTTGACGCCAAACTCCCACCTCGCTTTTGGGCTGAAGGTGTAAGAACTGCTTGCTACCTTGTACATCTCACACTGGCAGCTGGGCTTCGAAGGTGTGGTAAGAAGCAGCAACAGAAGCTCCTTAGGACGCCACATGAGGCTTGGTTAGGAAAGAAGCCACATGCCTCCCACTTAAGGGTCTTTGGCTATATTGCTTGGGTAAAGGTTCAAGAAGGAGAAGGAAGTGGGAAGGTGGATGCTTGCGCTTGCAAGTGTGTAATTGTTGGATACAACCCTTCACACAATGCATACATGCTATGGGACCAAGCGACTTGAAAGCTCATCAGGAGCCAAGATGTCAAGTTTGATGAAAAGACACTAAACAAGGGAGAGTTGCTGGACCCTGTCCATGCTCCCAAATCAAGAGAGTGGGTTGTCTTGATAAAGTCAGGTGATCAGGCACCTAAGAAGTGGCAGATGGTGCCGGTGAAGGATATTGTTACAGGGAGTGTGGCTACGCATGCACTGCTCCCTTGGGGTAAGTCCCCTAAGTCGGGTCCAGATAGACAAAGCTCACACTGCTCCTTTGGAGCAAGTCCCCTTGGTCTAATCTGGATCGTTTAGCCAGCAAACACTACCGAGGACAACTCCTAGTGGCTTAGACGTTCCACAGTTAGTTATTGCATCGAGAGGTCACTCGGTTAAATCCCAACCCAGTGACTAATCTTCTTTGTGACCAAAAGGGGGACAGGAAGTTTCTAAGAGACATCTTAGAACATTCCAAGGTGCTTACTTGTGGGTGGCGCCACTTGGCGGTCACAAGGAGCGCCATGTAAGTAGGGGGGATGACGCAATCCAGATTGGCCACAAAGTGGCTCATCCAAGGAGCCACTACGCCCTAGGCTAGAGGATGGCTGTAAAACTACAAGAACCTGTCAATTGCCACTCATTGAGTACGGTTCTTACCTTTGGGACTCGTCACAGAGCTGTCCACCAGAGGGAGACACTAAAGAAGCATTGGTTGGTCTAAGCCCCAGGAGTTCGCTCCTTGCGTGAAAGTGACCAGGTGCTAAGGACAAAGTGGAAGGAAGTGATTCCTATGAACTGCTCTGTGTGGAACCTTGGATCCGAGGGTGATATCATCTCTTTGTTGCAATACCAAGAGCGGTCGGCAGGAACCATTGTGTCCGAATCCGTTTTGTAGACCGTCGCCTCAGGCAGGTTGACAATATGCTCCTTGTTCAAGGCTGATATTTGGACAGGCACATGAGGGACTAGGCATGCACTGCTTCCTTGAAGTAAGTTCCCGATGTTTGGTCCAGATAGACAAGGCATGCACTGCTCTTTTACAGGAAGTCCCCTTGGTCTAAGCTGGATAGTATAGCCAGCAAATACTACCTAGGACAATGCCTTGTGGCTTAGACGTTCCAGAGTTAGTCTCTGGAGCTAGAGGTCACTGGGTCAAATTCCAGCTCGGTGGTTTGTTTTGTTTGTGACCAAAAGGAGGAAAGGAAGGTTGTAAGAGATATCAGAGAATATTCCAAGGTCCTTCTTTGTTGTTGGCGCCACTTGGCGGTCACAGGGAGCGCCATTTAGGCAAAGGCCATTACGTAATCTAGATAGCTCCCAATGGAGCTCATCCAAGGAGCCACTACGCGCCTAGGCTATAGGCTAGCTCTACGACTACAAGAACCTCTCAGCTACCTGTCATTGAGTACAGTTCTTACCTTTGAGACTCCTCAAAGAGTTGTCTAGCAGAGGTAGACACTAAAGAAGCATTGGTTGGTCTAAGCCCAAGGAGTTTGCACCCCGTGGGAAAGTGTCCAGGTACTAATGACATAGTGCAAGGAAGTGATTTTATGAACTCCTCAGTGTGGAACCTTGGCTCTGAGGGTGATATCATCTCTTGGTTGCAATACCAAGAGCGCTGAGCAGGAACCATTGTATAGGAAGCTGATTTCTAGACTGTCGCCTCTGGCAGGTTGAAACAATGTCCGTGCGCAATACCTTGACAATCTTGCTTGTGTGCCCCTCTACCATCGCGATAAACTATTGCAGCTTCTCCTTGACCTCTACCTTTGTCTTGAGAAAGTAGATCCACATCTTGCAATTGTGGCCATCAATGAAGGTCAAGAAATGCTTGCTGCCGCCGTTTGAAGGGGTGCAAAATGATCTGCACACATCAGAGTGAGTGAGGTCCAAGAATGCTGTTGCACGTTGCCCATTACGCTCAAAGGGCTTTCCCTCTGCATTGCCTTGAAAGAAGGCTCACACGACTTTTTACACTTTCCCTCATCCTTGGCCTTGCATCCCTCCATCCATGAACCACTTCGTGTTGCTGCATAACTGTAGTGTGCTATCGGCTACATGGCCAAACCGCTTGTGCCACAGCTTAGCATCTGTGTTAGTGGAGTTGGCCGCCATGGTGACGGCTTGTGGTACAACATCAAGCTTTGGAGACTTTGACTCTTCAACCGGCGCATATCCCTCATTTGTACTCTCAAAGGATTTGGTCTGCAATACGTACAGCCCATGAAATCTTTGCACCAGTGCGACAAGACTCTCCTTGGGATGGGAGATCTTGATGTCCTTGTTCTTGACAATCACGGCATCCTCCATGAAGACGACAGTCATGTCATGGTCCATGATTTTGGACATTAACAAGAGGCTTACTGCAAAAGATGGCATGTAGAGGACGTTCTCATGCTTCAAGTCTTTTTCAGCACCATTCACGTTGATGCTGGTCAACTTATCTCCCTTGCCTTGCGCATAGACAAGGCTCACCTGAAGTAACGTTCAATGTCTCCAATGGAGATGAACCCATCCTTCTCCCTTGAACAGTGGTGGTTCGAGCGAGGGTCGAGCCCGTAGGCTCCCCGCATGAGCAATGGCGCTCCCTTGGTTGCCGGCACGCTCTGAGCCATCATGTTTTTCAACTCCTTCTTACCCTTTCCTTTGCCCTCATATATACCATTATGTTCTCCGTCTTCCATCTTGGGAGCCTTGCACTCCCGTTCCCAATACCTAGGTCTGCCATATTTATGGCACCTCTTCTGCTACTGCTCGGATGAGAAGAAGAATTGTTGCCACGACCACCGTACTATGCAGCATAGGCTGAAATCTTAGCCTCACTACTGCCGCGACGGATGGCCTTGTTGCGCACATACTCGGACACTGCCTCATACGTCAAATCCTTCTCCATCCAACCGCCATAGATGGTAATCAGAGGACCTAACGTTTAGGTAGTTCCATGAGGAGGATCATGGCTTGCATGTTGGTGTCAATTTCCCACTTTCTTTGGGTCACAAAGTGCAATAGGAGGTCCGGAATCAACTATCCCTTGCTCACCCTCATCGAAATCAGCTTTTGAAGGATGAAAAGGCAATTTGCCAGAGCCGTTGATTGGTCTACACGTGCAAGCTTCTCATAAGCCTTTCATGCATGTGTGATACCTTGGAGGTAGACATGCTGTGACTCATGCACTGATCTCACAAGAATCGCAAGCGTCATGTCATTTTTGACACTCCACACTTCATATCCAGGAGTTGATTTTGGAGGTTCAACCTCTTCTCCAAGGAACATCTTCAAGTACCCACGCACCATCATGACAATCTCCAATTGCCATCTCCACAAGGGAAACCCAAACCTTGTGAACTTTGACATCCCACCGTTGACCTGCACGAGAGTGAGTGTCATGGATGTTGTCATACTGCTTCTCTCCTTCTATGCTTCTCTGCTTCGTTGAGGCCAATGTACGCTGATGTACCCTTTTGTCTACTACCGTTATACAAGGTGACTAGTTTTCTTTGTAACGAGATGGAGGAAGGAAGGTTTTAAGAGACATCTAAGAACATTCCAAGGTCCTTCCTGGTAGTTGGCACCACTTGGCGGTCACAGAGAGCGCCCTGTAGGCAAGGGGGATGATGCAATCCAGATTGCCTCCAAAGTGGCTCATCCAAGGAGCCACTGCGCACCTAGGCTAGAGGCTGGCTGTAGGACTAGAAGAACGTGTTAGTTGCCTGTCATTGAGTATGGTTCTTACCTTTGAGACCCCTAACAGAGTTGTCCACGAGAGGCAGACACTAAAAAACATTGGTTTGTCTAAGTCCCAGGAGTTCGCTCCTCGCGCGAAAGTGATGAGGTACTGAGTGTTAACATGATATGCTCCTTGTGCATGGTTGATATTTGGACAGGCACAGGGCGGAGTAGGTATGCTTTACTCCCTTGGAGTAAGTCCCCTAAGTCTGGTCTAGATAGACAAGGCATGCACTGCTCCTTTGGAGCAAGTCCCCTTGATCTAATCTGGATAGTTTAGCCAGCAAAAACTACCTAGGACAACTCTTTGTGGCTTAGACTTTCCAGAGTTAGTCTGTGGAGCGAGAGGTCACTGGGTCAAATCCTAGCCTCTCGCTCTTGAGACTAACTCTCGAATGTCTAAGCAACAAGGAGGTGTCCTAGGTAGTGTTTGCTGGCTATACTATCAAGATTAGACCAAGGGGACTTGCTCCAAAGGAGCAGTGCATGTCTTGTCTATCAGACTTAGGGGACTTACTCCAAGGGAGGAGTACATGCCTAGTCCGTCCTATGCCTGTCCAAATTTCAGCCATGGACAAGGAGCATACCACGTCAACAATAAGAACCCGTCAGTTGCCTGTTACTCAAAACAATGACCAGGTGCCAAGGACATAGTGCAAGGAAGTGATTCCTATGAACTGCTCAGTGTGGTGTGGAATCTTGGCTCTGAGGGCGATATCATCTCTTGGTTGCTATACCAAGAGCAATTGACGGGAACCATTGTGTCCGCTCCCGTTTTTTGGACCGTCGCTTGTGGGAGCTTGACACAAGATTCTGGGCCCACACTAACTAGTTGTGAGGCACGCTTTTGCACACTCTCTCGCCCTCTCTGCCTTGCATCAGGCATCAGTTCCATCTGCTCCATGTGCTCCATCTGCTCCATCAGTTCCAATGGTGGGTGCGGGCACTTAGCAAACAAGGGCCAAGGATAAGCTCTGCCCTTGGAGGTATGACCCTTCAACCCTAACCAAGATAAGCTCTGCCCTTGTAGGCACGACCTTGGGTTCGCTAGTGTGCGTTCTTCTCTCTTTGCATGTGATCAACAGCTAAGCGGTAAGCGACGGATCTGCACCTTCTTAACCGGTAGCGAACAACAGCCTTCATCAGCCTACATCACCCTCAACGAAGTAGAGAAGCAGAGAAGGAATACGACGTCACCCGCAACGCTCACTCTTGAGCAGGTCTATGGTGGGATGTCAAAGTTCACAAGGTTCGGTTTTCCCTTGTGGAGATGGCAATTTGAGATTGTGATGAGGGTGCGTGGCTACTTGAAGATGTTCCTTGGAGAAGAGGTTGAAACTCCAAAAAGAGCTCCCGGATATGAAGCATGGAGTTGCAAAAATGACATGGCGCTTGCGATTCTTGAGACATCAGTGCAACACTCACAGCATGTCCACTACCAAGGTATCACACATGCATCAAAGGCCTATGAGAAGCTTGCACGTGTACACGAATCAACGGCTCTCGCAAATTGCCTCTTCATCCTTCAAAAGCTGATTTTGATGAGGGTGAGGAAGGGAGAGTCGATTATGGACTTCTTATTGCAATTTGAATCACTACTACAGCATGTGACACAAATGAACTCCCCAAGAAGGAAGACGGAGATCATGGTGGTAGATATGAGGGCAGAAGAAAGGGTAAGAAGGACTTGACAAACATGAAGACTGAGAGCGTGCCGGCAACCAAGGGAGTGGTACTACTCAAGCGTGGAGCCTACAAGCTCGACTCTAGCATGAACCACCATTCTTCAAGGGAGAAAGATGGGTTTATCTCCATTGGGGACACTGAACGTTGCTTAAATGTGCCAATGGCGGCCTTATCCATGTGCAAAGCGAGGGAGATAAGTTGATCAGCATCAACGTGAATGGTACTGAAAAAGATTTGAAGCTGGAGAACGCCGTCTACATGCGGTCTTTTGCATTAAACCTCTTGTCAGTGTCCAAAATCACAAACCACAACATGACGGTCTTCTTCACGGAGGAGGAGGCCGTGATTTTCAAGAACAAGGATATCAAGATCTCGTATCCCAAGGAGAGTCTTGTCGCACATGTCCTAAGAGTTAATGGGCTCTACGTGAGAGTAAGAATGAGGGATATGTAGCGTTTGAAGAGCCCAAGTCTCCAAAGCTTCATGTTTCACCACAAGCCGTCACCATGGCGGCCAACTCAACCGACACACATGCTGAGCTGTGGCAGAGGCGGATTGGCCATGTGGCCGACACCACAATGCAAGCTATGCAGCAGTACAAAGTGGTTCATGGGATGGAGGGATGCAAGGCCAAGGATGAGGGAAAGTGCAAAAAGCTGTGTGAGCCATGCCTCCAAGGCAAGAGAAAGAGAAAGCCATTTGAACGTAATGCAGAACGTGCGGCAACAATCTTGGACCTGATTCACTCTCATACGTGCGGACCATTCTGCACCCCATCGAATGGCAGTAAGAAGTATTTCTTGACCTTGAGCGATGACCACAGTCGCAAGATGTAGATCTAGTTCCTCAAGACAAAGGGAGAGGTCAACGAGAAGCTGCAAGAGTTTGTCGTGATAGTAGAGCGGTAGACAAGCAAGAGGGTCAAGGTACTGCGCACGGACAACGGTGGTGAGTAGGAGGCGTGCGAAAGCTGGTTGAGTCAACACGGCATCAACCACTAGACCACCAGGCCTTAGACCCCTTAGAGCAATGGCGTTGCCGAGCAGATGAACTAGACAATCCTCCGCATGACACGAAAGATGCTCTTTGACACAAAATTTCCACCTCACTTATGGACTAAAGCTGTAAGAACTAGTCGCTACCTTGTGAATGTCACTCCGGCAGCCGCGCTTGGAAGGTGTGGTAAGAAGCAGCAAGAGAAGCAGCTGAGGACGCCACAGGAGGCTTGGTCAGGGAAGAAGCCATATGCCTCACACTTGATGATCTTTGGTAGTACTGCCTAGACAAATGTCCAAGTAGGAGAAGGAAGTAGCAAGATGGATACACGTGCTCGTAAGTGTGTAATGGTTGGATACGACACCGCACACAAGGCGTACACGCTGTGGGATTAAGTGGTTGGAAAGCTCATCAGGAGTCAAGATGTCGAGTATGATGAAAGCACGCTTAGCAACGGAGAGTCGCTGAACACTCTCCATGCTCCCAGATCAAGAGAGTGGGTTGTGTTGCTCAAGTCAGGTGATCAGGCACCAGGAAACTGGCGAATGGTGCCAGTGAAGGATGGTGCTGCAAGGAGAGTGGCTGTGCAGGCTGAACCAACAACGGACTCAGACACTGAGTTTGAGTCGTCTGAGGCCTCTAAGTCAAACTCTGAGGCCGGTGGCTCTTCCTCAAACAGCGGATCACTCGCAGTGCAGGAGCAACAGAAGCAACTAAGCCTTGAAGCACCATCAGCAACATTTTGGCGTAGAACGCGCCAGAAGAAACCTCTGCCCAAGCAGGATGCTGAGAGTGCAGAATGGACCGGACTCATCTTGTCATGCTTGGCTCAGGGAGAGACTGTGACTGTAACTGAGGCTATGAATATGCGAGATCCGGCCAAGTGGAAGGAGGCAGTGGATAGCAAACTCGCATCCATTGAAGAGAACGGAACATGTGTTCAGGTGGACAGGCCCCCAGACGCACACGTGGTGGGGTCAAAGTTGGTACTTTGGAAACTTTTCAAGCAGGATGGTACCATCGACAAGTACAAGGCAAGAGTTGTGGCAAAGGGGTTTTCCTAGCGTGCAGGCTCAGAGTACAAGGAGAACTTTGCACATGTCGTCAGCTTTGCCTCCATTAGATCCATATTAGACATCGCTGCAACAAACAATCTGGAGGTCCACCAGATGGATGTCAAGAAAGCTTTGCTCTATGGGAAGCTAGACAAAGAAATGCTGATAGAAGTGCCTGAGGGATCGAAAGCTCTAGAGGGCAAGGTTTGCAAACTGGTCAAAGGACTCTTCCTACGGAAATAGGTCCCAAGGATGTGGTACAAGGAGATGGACGGCTTCATGGCCGGGCTCACCTTCGCGCACTGCCAGAATGACCCTAGTGTCTATGTGTGGGAGGATGAGCAAGGCTTGATGCTAGTTGCACTATACGTGGATGACCTGATCATCTGCTCGTCATCAGTCTAGTTGTTGAACAAGCTAAAGACAGATTTTAGTAACAAGGTCAAGATGAAGGACATGGGTCCGCTCGAGCTCCACATTGGAGCAGCAGGCACCATCGAGCTGAACCAGACCAAGTACATCATGAAAGTCCTCAAGCGCTACCACATGGAGCACTGGAAGCTCATTAGCACACGAATGACAACAGACATCAAGCTCTCCTCCTCCATGAGCCCGAGCATGGAAGTAGAACAGCTTGAGATGGAGAACATTCCCTACCAATCTGCTCTTGGCAGCCTCATGTATGCCATGGTAGGAACATGCCCTGACATTTGCTTTGTTGTTGGACAAGTGGGAAGGTTCGCGGCCAATCGAGGGCCACAGCAATGGCAAGCAGTCAAGCGCATCTTGCGCTATCTATAGAAGGCCGGACACATGGGACTCCAGTTTGGAGGCCAAGAAGGATCTGACCAGCTGCGACTGGTGTGCTACACAGACGCCGACTGGGGAGGAAAAATCAATGATAGAAAGTCTACCTCGAGCTTTGTGTGCCTCTTGAACGGTGGTGCACTCTCTTGGGGAAGGCGAAAGCAAGACTGCGTCTCCCTCTCTAACGTTGAGGTAGAGTACATCGCTCTGTCAGAAGCATGCAAGGAGACACAGTAGCTACGTAGTTTGCTTGTTGAGATGAAAGTGTCACAAACGGAGGCAAGAGAGGTCCGCATGGACAACACAAGCGCCATGAAAATGGCAGAGGATGATGTCGTCTCCCGGCGGACCAAGCACATCAACATAAGGTACCACTACTCACGCGACCTGGTCGCAAAGGAGATCGTGGACCTGGAATAGGTGGAGACCAAAAAGATGCTCGCAGATTGCATGACGAGGGCGTTGGACAACGAATTGCACTTTGCAGGTACTCCAGCCATCAGTATTGTGAACACATCGGACAAAGACTGAGTCTAAGACTGCTGGAGAGAGGAGAGATGTCACAGCTAATGGACAGAGGTGCTAGGGAGAGTTTGTTAACCTGATATGCTCCTTATCCAAGGATGATATTTAGATAGGCACATGACGGACTAGGCATGCACTGCTCCCTTGGAATAAGTCCCCTAAGTCTGGTCCGGATAGACAAGGCATGCACCGCTCCTTTGGAGCAAGTCCCTTGGTCTTATCGGGATAGTATAGTGAGGACATACACCCTAGGACAACTCCTTGTAGCTTAGACGTTCTAGAGTTAGTCTTTGGAGCGAGAGGTTATTGGATCAAATCCGAGCCCGGTGGCTATTATTCTTTATGACCAAAAGTGGGACATAAAGGTTCTAAAAGACATCTTTCAATACTCCAAGGTCCTTCCTGGTGGTTGCCGCCACTTGGCGGTCACAAGGAGCGTCATGTAGGCAGGGGGGATGACGCAATCCAGATTGCCTCCAAAAGTCGCTCATTTAAGGAGCCACTGCACGCATAGGCTAGAGGCTGGCTCTACGACTATGAGAACCTATCATTTACCTGTCATTGAGTACAGTTCTTACCTTTGAGACTCCTAACAGAGTTGTCCACTAGAGGCAGAAACTAAAGAAGCATTAGTTGGTGTAAGCCCCAAGAGTTCGCTCCTTACGCGAAAGTGACCAGATGTTGAGGACATAGTGCAAGGAAGTGATTCCTATGAACAGCTCAATGTGGAACCTTGGCTCTCAGGATGATATCATCTCTTGGTTACAATACCAAGAATGGTCGGCACCATTGTGTCAGAACCCGTTTTCTAGACCATCTCCTCAGGCAGGTTCACACTTTTGGTCCCTCTTCAACTAAAAGCACTTTTTCTTATTGTGCCCTTGTTTCTGGCAATAGTGACACTTGCCCATCTTCTTGGCTTACTGCTGCCTGTCCGGTTGCTGTTGTTAGTTGTGAGCCCATGACCATGAAAGCTGCTTCACTATGGCTGCTGCCGCAATTACGCTTCAATGCATTTGGACGCAGTTCTACCTACACCAGGTGCATGCAGATGAAGTCGAGGTCGAGAGCCGGCTCGCACTCCAACGTGTATCACACTGTATCATAGCTCGTTGGGAGTCCTTTGAGCAAGAGGAGGACAAAGCGCGTTCCTTCCACACGATTGTCGGCCGCTTTGAGCTGCTTTGCCGGCTCCTTTGCCCTGCCCAAGAAGGACCTTGGAATGTTCTAAGATGTCGCTTAGAAACTTCCTGTCCCCCTTTTGGTCACAAAGAAAATCAGTCACCAGGCTGGGATTTGACCTGGTGACCTCTCGCTCTAGAGTAAGCCTGTAAGCCAAATGACGGAACTCGATGACCAGACTCGCGAGTCCGAGTCCGAGTCAAGACTCGCGAGTCGAGTATTGTGGTCCGGACTCGACTCGGGAATCGCGAGTCCTCGGCCCGGGGGGGGGGGGGGGGNGCTTCACAGCGGGAGTCCCGCCGGCTCCCAACCCCTCTGGAGTCTTACACCCTGCTCCTCCGTTGCACCCCACCGCAGCCAGTCCACACTCCGCCATGGAGAAACCGAATGAGACTCCGGCAGTGTCCTCCTCGAAGCAGTTGGTACAAGCAACACTAAACCCGAAGACGCAGCGGTTGGACAAGCGGACAAAGAAGCCGTCCGTGATATGGACGGTGTTCGAGTACGTCGTGATCGAGGGAGAACCGCGGGCATGGTGCCAGTTGTGCCCCAAAGCACGCACAGGCCTGAAGGGGTCGTTTGCGATTACCGATGGGCAGACAAGCAGCATGTGGAAGCATGTCCGCAAGGACCACAACGACCGGTGGAAGGAGCTGAAAGCGCTGGACGCGCAACAAAACTTGGAGAGGGCAACGGGTGCTGCTGCTGCGGTTGCCGCGGACGTCGACCACACCAACACGGCCCTGGCGCGTGGGGTGGCAGGTGTGGGTGTGTCTTTCAACAAGAAGTATTTTCAGAGCTGCATATGGAAGCTTGTGGTGGACAAGAACCAGTCCTTCTTGTCAATTGAGTCTCACTGGCTGAAAGTAGCATTTCTGCACTGCAATCCTTTTGCCATTCTACCTGTCCGCATCACACTCACAAGACTCATCAAGAATAGTGCAACAGCCTTCAGGAAGAAGCTGAGGAAGATGTTTGCCCTTGTGTGCACGGGGGTCTCATTCACCACGGACGGTTGGCAGAGTGATGCCAACCACAAGTACTTGGGCATAACTTGCCACTGGATTTCCGAATGGCAGATGCAAAGTGTGGCGTTGGCTTTTCCCTCATGTTCAGATGATGCCACTACTGCAGCTGTATTTGACCTCTTCTCTGCCGCAGTGAAGGATTGGGGACTGTGGGACAAGATGTATTGTCTCACGGTGGACAATGATTCCGTGAATGATAGCATGGTGGACAATTTCCTTGTGCTCCAGAATGACAACTTCAGCAAGGATGGGCACATCCGCTGCATGGGGCATGTGCTCAACCTTGCTGTCAAGGATCTGATTGCGGTGCCTGAGGTGGAGGAGCATCTGAAGACCGCGCGGGACATTGTGAGCTATGTGAGCCGCTCGGCCAAGAGAGAGTTTTGAGTGCTGAATGCATGCAATGCGCATGGAGTGAACTACTTGTCTTTGCACCAGGATACTCCAACGCGTTGGAATTCCACACTGGACATGTGTGAACGCGTGGTGAAGATCAAGGACGTGCTGGATGAGCGGTTGCAGCCTCGAGAGCCCAGTCTCATCCCCAGTGGGCAGGGGTGGGAGCTGCTGGGCCTGGTCATTGCAATCCTCAAGTCCTTCAAGGGCTTCACCGAGGATATTTCTGGTCAGGATTACCCCACGCTGTCCCTGGTCCTTCCATTTTTCAGCAACATCTTGCAGCGCCTCCATGGCTGGCGCCTAAAGGCCGGGGCAGCCGAGAAGAAGCGCGAGAGGAAGGCGGTCCTTGATGCCAACGAGAAGCTGCTACTGGTGCTGGAGCCGGGCCTGAAGAGCTGTGTGGACAAGGTGAGATGGTTGATTGGACTGTGGCTGCTGTTATGTTTCTGGTGATGTTGTGGTTCTGCTCCTAATGTTTTGATTGTCTTTGTCGTTGGTGCAGTTGGAGAAGTACGTGAAGAAGGCCAGCCTGCGACACGTGGTGGCAACCGCGCTGGACCCGAGGTTCCGCTTCCGCTTTTTTGAGCGGGTCCACAAGGTGAGGTGGGGGGTTTGTTGCTTGGAGGGTGGGCTGCGTGGTGGTGGTGTTGTATCCGTCCCAAACTTTGTTTATGAGTCAGAACGTGTATGCTTTGTTTGTAGTGTCATTTGATGTGTCGCTTTAACATTTTCTGAACCTGTTTTGTGCTCATCATTATATGCAGCTGCTCGGCATCAAGACCGTGGTGGAACTTGAGCTAAAAGTCATGGACTTCATGAAGCCCTACTTTGCAAGGGTGCAAGCCAAGAGGGAAGCTGAAGCAGCAGCAGCAGCAGAGGAGGCAGCAAGGGCTGCAGCAGAAGCAGCAAAGGCAGCCGAGGATGAGGTGGTGCCAGAGGACGAATCTGGCAGTGCAACCCCTGCTGCAGCCACATCAAGCAGCCAGGCACAAGACCTCAGTGGTCCTGCAGCAGCCGCCAAGCGTGGGCGGCAGAAGCGGCAGAAAGTGAGCATGCTAGAAGTGGCTTTGGAAGATCCAATGGAGGACATGTTTGAGGAGCCTGAGGTGGAGGAGAAGGCCATAGCACCAGACACGTTGGAGGAAGAGGTGGAGGCTTTCAAGAAGAACGCTAGGGGAGGACGGAAGATGAACGTTCTTAGATTCTACAAGGATAAGCAGCAGCTGTATCCAACCTTTGCACTGTGTGCACTTGACGTTCTGGCCGTGCCAGCCACCAGCACTCCCAGCGAGAGAATGTTCTCGCTGGGGGGCCGGGTGGTCACTGATTTCCGCCACTCTTTGTCGCAGATCACTGTGCAGGACCTGTTGTGTTTAAAGACATGGATAAACGACCCGGCACTGAAGGACTTCCCAGTCCATCCCTTGGGTACTCTATCTAAGGAGCTGGAAGAGGTGGAGCACAAGGAGAGGGCAGCCAGGAGGGCTGCTCGAAAAGCAGCGAAGACAGGGGGCCTAGCACCAGCAGTTGTTGCAGACTCTGATGGTGATGGAGGGGAAGATGGAGAACAGGGAGAAGAGGCAGACAGCACAGACAGTGGGGAGGACAATGACAGTGAGGAGGATGAGAATGACCATGAGGGCGAGGACGAGGAGGATGCGGAGAAGGATGATGATGTGGTAGAGATGTCGTAGACACAATATGTTGAAATGTGATTNTGAGGAGCTGGAAGAGGTGGAGCACAAGGAGAGGGCAGCCAGGAGGGCTGCTCGAAAAGCAGCGAAGACAGGGGGCCTAGCAGCAGCAGTTGTTGCAGACTCTGATGGTGATGGAGGGGAAGATGGAGAACAGGGAGAAGAGGCAGACAGCACAGACAGTGGGGAGGACAATGACAGTGAGGAGGATGAGAATGACCATGAGGGCGAGGACGAGGAGGATGCGGAGAAGGATGATGATGTGGTAGAGATGTCGTAGACACAATATGTTGAAATGTGATTGCCAACACTCTTCATTTTTAACGTCAAGTTCCTCATTTCTTTTCACTTTTCCATGTTCCCGTGCTCTGTTCTTGTCTTTCAGAAGTAGTGTCATGGAATGGAACTCGTGTTATCACAAAATGTGAATTGACTGTGTAATGGATTACACACAAGTTAGTGTATCAAGCAGATCTTAGGTGTATGAAGCACCTGCACAAAAACTTAGTGTTCTGATCAACAACCAACAGGTTTCATGCTAAGTATGTGTATTGTGTTATGAGGCTGTGTCCTGTAGTTGGTGAAGGAACAACAGTATCTCCACTCGGAATATACTCACTATGTTCTATAACTAGTACTGGAACACCCATGACTCAGTCATGGCTGGAAGAGGTGAAAGTGAAAGATGTGAAAGAGGTGAAAGTGATTGTATGAACACATTCTGTTCTGGATGCAAATGCGGAAAACACATAGTTTGCACCATATGCCTCACACAAAAAAAAGATTGACACAAGGACTCGCGAGTCACAAGAAGGTGGACTCACGAGTTTATGGACTCGCGATTCTGGGCCCAGACTCGCGAGTCCGAGTCGAAACCCGCACGCGGACTCGCGAGTCCGAGTCCAGGCCCGGACTCGAACTCGTGACCCGAGTCCTTAGTCCAGAATCGCGATTCCGGACTCATGAACAGGCTTACTCTAGAGAGGAACTCTAGAATCTCTAAGCCACAAGGAGTTGTCCTAGGTAGCATTAGCTGGCCATACCATACAGGTTAGACCAAGGGGACTTGCTCCAAAGGAGCAGTGCATGCCTTGTCTATCTGGACCAGACTTTGGGGCCTTACTCCAAGGGAGCGGCGCATGCCTAGTCCATACTGTGCCTGTCCAAATTTCAGCCATGGACAAGGAGCATATCATGTCAAAAATGGAGAAGCAGATGTAGCTTAGTGGCACAATTACCAAATCATCGTCGGCAGTCTCATATTTTTTACGTTGGCAACCAGGCCGGACCTCGCACAGGCTGTGAGCGCTGTGAGCCAGCACATGGCAAATCCCGGACTTGAGCACCAGAAGGCAGAGAAGCGGACTTTTTGCTACCTTGCTAGAACCATCAACGTCGACATCACCTATAATGCCAACAACAAAAACATCATTGCCTATATAGACGCACATCGGGCTTCTAACCTTGAGAACCGCAAGTCCATCTCTAGACATGTATTCCTCATGAATGATGGGGTAATCAGCTGGTGTAGCAAGCGGCAAGTCGTCTTGGCCACCTCAAGCATGGAAGCTGAGTACGTCTCTCTCAGCTTTCAAGCCAAGGAAGTAGTTTGGCTTCAACGTCTAATGGCATGGATGAGAGGGAGTGCAGCAACCCTAGTTCTTGTGCGTGTCGACAACCAGAGCGCAATCGTACTCGCCAAGAGTCCTGAGGACCATGCACGCACCAAGCACATTGACATCGCATTTCACTTCATGAGGCACATGGTGTAGCAGGGTGCTATCAAGCTGGTGTTTACTCCAACCAGCAAGCAAGTCGTTGATTTGTGCACAAAGACAGTGACCCGTGAGAAGTATCAGTTATGCATGAATGCATGTGGACTCAGCCCACTCTAACCGCGGCAAAGTGGGAGATTATGTTGGAATTGGAGGAGAGAGGGAGCCTTAGAGCAGTGAAGCGGAAGATCTGCTTCACTATGTTCCAGTGCTCAGGTCCGTGGTTTGCCATGTGCTGGCTCTCAGCGCTAATAGCCCGTGCGAGGTCCAGCGTGGTTGCAACCATCAAGTACATGGGATTGCCGATATCTCTCTGGTATTCTTGTTGCTCAGCTGCATTCGCTTCTCCATTGAAGCTCAGGAGGTATTGCCGTGTCCCTAGCGGTGTGCTGAAGGGTTTTGCCTCTGCCGTGCCGAACCGTTGCAAGACATCCTTGATGTAGCGGCTGTGCTGCAACAAGAAAGAGCGTGATTTGTGGTCACGCGTCATGTGGATACCGAGCAAGTATGATGCCTCCCCCAAATCAGACATATGGAAGCGCTCATACATGACCTCCTTGAACTCCTGCAGTGTAGATATGCTGTTGGAAAGGAGGAGCATGTCATCCTTATAGACGATGATGATAAGCACCTCATGACCATGTTGCCAGCGATAGACGCTGTGTGTGACTACAGAGTCACAGTCGCTGCACTCAAATCCCATGCACTGCAACGCCGTATCCGACTTCTGGTTCCAGGTACGCAACGCTTGCTTGATGCCATACAGGAACTTCTGTAGCTTGCAAACGAGGTGCTCCTGGCCATCCATGACGAAACCCTCCGGCTGCTCCATGTAAATCTCCTCCTTAATGTCACTGTTTAGGAACTTCGTCTTAACGTCCATGTGGTGGACCTCAAAGTCCTATGCTGCAACATAGGAAAGGAGCGTACGCACATAGCCAAACTTCGCAATAGGAGCGAAGGTTTCCGTGTAGTTGATGCCTTCCTGCTGCGACTAGCCCTTGGTGACCAGCCTTGCCTTATACTTGTTGAGGTTGCCATCTGCGCCCCTCTTCTTCTTAAAATACCCACTTGCACTCGATTACCTTGCGTCCAAGTAGACGCTTAGTCAGCTCCCACGTACCCTTGTCGAGTTGCGATTGTAACTCTTGCTGCATAGCTTGTGCCCAATCTACTTCATCTGGTATAGCCATGGCCTCCTTGTAGGATGTCGGCTCATCAGAGTTTGCTACAACTGTGACGTTCATCTAGTCTGGTTTTTAGAGCATCCACAAATGCCTGCGCTTACCTGGCTTGTGGCGCACCCTTTGAGGGTACTTTTGACCTGGTGGTGGAGCGTTTGCAGGCGGCTGGCACAACAGTTCCTGCTCATGGTGGTGCATATTCTTCCTGTGCTTCTGCCTATGAGGCCGCTGTATCTGTTGCATGAGACATTTGAGAATAGACTCGTTCTCCCACTGTCACAGTGGAGGAAGGATCAGGAGAGACTGGGTCTGGAAGGATATCTGCTCCCAATGCCTTGTCAGCTACTTCTTCTACTGCCTCTTCACAGACAGTGTTGGCGCCGATGACGTTGCTCTTGTTCAAGACAACATCCCTAGAGATGATGACGTGGCATGTATCCCTCTTGTAGAGGCAATATGCCTTGCCTACCACGTCATGGCCAATAATCAGCATCAGTGCGCTCTTCGCGTCCCACTTTTGCAGATTCTCCTTTGGCACGTGCATGTGTGCCAAGCTGCCAAACACGCAAAGATGACCCACTCTCGGCTTCTTGCCAAACCATGCCTCTTACGGCGTCATCTACTCGAGGGCATTGGTTGGACTGCAGTTCATGATGTACAGTGTAGTGCAAACTGCATCGCCCCAAAAATCGTAGGTCGGCTGAGCCACGTGCAGCATTGAGCGTGCCGACTCAACGATGGTGCGGTTGGCGCGTTCTGCTACGACGATCTGCTGCGACGAGTATGGCGCGGTGCGCTGCGCTTTGATGCCTACTGCCGCGAGGTAGTCCTGAAACTCCTTGCTCTGATACTCTCCACCGCCGTCGTTGCGCAGGGCCTTGATTTTCTTGCTTGTTTGGTTCTCCACCATGGCCTTTAACTCCTTGAACCTGTCGAAGCATCGGTCCTTGGAGGAAAGGAGGTACACAGCAATGTAACGGCTGAAATCATCAATGAAGGTGAGAAAATACCTAAAGCCTCCAAAGCTGTGGGTCTGCATCGGGCCACAAAAGTCTGTGTGGACCAGCTCTAGCACCTCCTTTGCGCGCTCGCATGCTCCAGAGATGCCCCGCGATGTCCCTCTAAACAGCTGATGCACAACTACTTCTCAAAGTTAGATATGGTGGGTAAGTCACGCACCATCTGCTTTGTTTGAAGTTGCTGCAAGGCGGGCATGCCGATGTGTCCGTAGCGCGCATGCCAGATTTTGCCATCTGTAGCCAGTACCACTACTGGAAGACTCTGCTTGCGTAGGATCTTGGTCGCCCCCAACAGGTAGTACATCTCCCCTTCCTTCACCGACTTGGCTAACTCGTCTCCTGTTTCCTTGTCAAGGATGTAGCCATAGTCGTCGTCAAAGACGACGCACAGTCCTCTGTTGGTGAGAGAGGATACTGAGAGGAGGTTGAACACAATATTAGGCACAAACAGCACGCCGTGGAACACTCCCACTCCAATGCCACGCGGGGTCTCCAACCACATCTCCACAATCCCAATCCCTTAGCATACACCACCCGATCATCACCCAAAGCAATCGGAAATGGGGGAATGGAGAGCGGCTACGTAAACCACTCCTTGTGATGCGTCAGAATCTTGGTACACCCTAAGTCCTTGTACCTTGCCAGATCCGCTTTTTCCTTCTGCGACATGTCACACTTCGCCATGAAGAGGCGGTTACAGACCTCCTTGGCGACGTTCACGTTGCTAAATGGCGCACGTCGGCCTGGTTTCACTGCTGCTGGTGACGTTGTTGTGACTGTTGCTGCTATTGCTGTGGAGATTGCTGCTTTTGCTGCTGATACTTCTCCTTCTAGCCCCTCTTGAACTTGAAGCATCTTTCTTGTAGTGCCCCTCTTTCTGGCAATAGAAGCACTTGCCCTTCTTCTTCCCTCTGTGCTGCCCAGACTGCTGCTGCTGCTGGTTGCGTAAGCCCATGGCCATGAAAGCTGCTTCAATATTGCTGCTGCCGCCATTGTGCTTTGCGGCATTGCAACGCAGCTATATATACACCAGGTGCGTGCAGATGAAATCCAGGTTGAGAATCGGATGGCACCGTGTCATAGCTCGTTGGGAGTCCCCTCAGCAAGAAAGAGAAAGAGAAGGACGAAGCGCGTGTCTTCCACAGGGTTGCTGGCCGCTTTTAGCTGCTTGGCCACCTCCTTTGCCTTGTCCAAGTACGCCCTCATCCCTTCGCCATCCTGCATTTTTAGTGCCATCATCTTCTCCACCAAAAGCATGAGGAATGTAGGATCCTTGCTCTCATGTTTCTTACACAACGTGTCCCACCCCTCTTTTGCAATAGCCTTGTCATTCACGTACTGAAGGTGAGGGTTGGAGATGGTGTTCACAAGCAACCTGTAAGTCTGCTTGTCCTTCTTCTTCCACTCCTCATATGCCGCCGCTGCAGTTGTAGAAGAACTTGCATCTGCTGCATCTTTCAGTGATGTCTTCCCGGCCACCACCTCTGGTGCGCTGATGCCTTTTGCCCGTGGAGGCGGAGGGCGCTCGTCGCCGCTCACCACCTCCCACAAGGTCCTCTCCTCCAAAAGGAGGCGGGTACGGATCTTCCAAAATGTGAAGTTGGTGCGTCCTTCCAACCTCTCCAAGGACTGGGCTACTTTTACCATGCCTGCTGCTGCCATTTTGAGCCTTGGTGATGCTCGGTGTTACCCTTGAGTGGCGGCGCTATCCCTGGAATCGGTTTGACAGAAAATGGACTGTATAGGCCAGCAAACCGGGAATCTTGAAAAACTGAGTCCACCACAGGAAAATACAGCTCAAAACCGTTCCGATTGACCCATAAAACAGGGTCATCAACGAGGAATTTTCAGAGATATGCCCTTTTGAAAACAAGCTATGCTTCTGCTCATACACCAGCTCACACCAGCCAGCTTGTAAACAACGTTTCTCCCCAACGTACTCATGGAATGCAAATATTTTTGCACCAATGGAAATCTTAGGAAAAATAATTCAATTTGTATGCACTAAATTTTAAATTTGACATAGAAAAAGAGAGTTATGGTCATAAAAAGGCGACACTCTTACGTAGAGAGAAGAGTGTAGCTCTGGGTCACCTCGTTTTTGGTATAACTCTTAATCTGGCTATTGGATCTTCGAGATCTTGGGCTTGTTGAAAAGCTTGTCTTTTGAACTTGACGATCATGTGGTTGATTGTCAAATTTGATGAAGGTCTCAACCCAACCTGTCACTCTCAAAGCGACGGCTTGCGCTGGCAGAAAATGGCACAACTTGGCTCAGATACCAAGTGTTGGAACTGGAGGAGAGAGGGAGCCTTGGAGGAGTGAGCATGTGGGCCTCAAAGCGCATCACTTTTGCTAAAGAGTGGTTGTTAAATCACTCAAAATGATGGAGTACATATAGAGCTAGAGTTTGGGCAAGTTAGCCCTCTTACAAGCCACACCACTTAGCCATGGAGGCTAAGGCTCACACACTAGAGTCCATAAACTCACACAAGGGAGGAAATCAGCCTAGCAATCAGGCTGACAACTAAAACACGACCTACAAAGCTAGGAAACGCTCTCTTGGCACACTCCTAGTGGTCACATCACCCACAATCCCATGGAGAATTGCCATGTGTCCATGGCTAGTACACAAGGATCTCACCTCACCTGGAAAGTAAGGAGAGGTACATTTTTCCTAGTCAGCACACTCTTACAAGGCAACCCAAGAATCAAGGACCTTTTTGGATATTTCTCCCATCTTCACCCTGGACCTCTTGCATTCTTCTTTTCTCAGTCTAAGGCATGGATCCATCGCCCATGGTCACCCCTTATATCGGCGGTAAATGACCCCGAAAACGTTGAAAATTCATATCTCCCAATCCGATCGTTGGATCGGCCTTAAACTTGGACCGTAGACATTTTGCCACCTGATCTTTCCAATGGTGAACTTGGATTGACAATCTGAGCAGGCATTCGGTAGTTACCTGGAACTTGCTGTTGTGGACCTGAAATTGAGCCGAATGGCTCCTTTCCCAACAGATTATTGGAAAAGGAGCCATTCAGCTCACTTTGAAGTCAACAGGACCAAGTTCCAGGAAACTACCAAATGCCTGCTAAGATTGCTGATCCAAATTCAACCCTGGAAAGATCGGGTGGCAAAATGTCCAAGTTTGAGGCCGATCCAAAAGTCGGATTAGGAGATATGATTTTTGAAGATCCTGGGGTCATCAATTGCCGAGATCTGGGCGACCATAGGCGATGGCTCCATGCCTTAGCTTGAGAAAAGAAAAAGGCAAGAGGTCCAAGGTCAAGACCTGATAGAAGAGATATCTAAAAAGGTCCTACATTCCTATGTTGCCTTGTCGGAGTCTGCTGACTAGGAAAAAGGTACCTCTCTTTACCTTTTAGGTGAGGTGAGATCCTTGTGTACTAGCCATGGATACATGGCGATTCTCCATGGGATTGTGGGTTATGTGCCCACTAGGAGTGTGCCATAAGAGCATTTTCTAGCTCTCTAGGTCATATGTGAATGGTCAGCCTGATTGCTAGGTTGATTTCCTCTCTTGTGTGAGATTATGGACTCTAGTGTGTGAGCCTTAGCCTCCATGGGTAAGTAGTGTGGCTTGTGAGTGGGCTGACTTGCCCAAGCTCTAGCTCTAGATGTACTCCATCACTTTGAGTGATTCAATAACCATTGTTCAGCACAAGTGATGCCTTTCCTGTGCTACATGTTTGATGCTCCAAGGCTCCCTCTCTCCTCCAAATCCAACACTCTCCGCCACTGTCATTGGGAACCGCCTTGCCAATCTTCTTGCCGACTGGCAAGAAGATAAGTCTGGTCTCTAACCAGAGTGGTAGCCTATAGGTTTGCTTTTACTTGGCATCAAAGCCAGGTTCTACCAATTTCAGCGAGCGTAGGCCATCACTTTGAGAGTGACAAAATAGGGTGAAAACTTCACCAAATATGATAATTGACCACAAGATCTTTCAAGTTGGCAAGACAAGCTTTTTAACAAGTCCTAGATCCTGAAGATCCAATAGTGTGATTGAGAGTTTTGCTCGGAACGAGGTCTTTCAAGGCTACAGTCTTTTCTCTGACTAAGATTGTCGCATTGAGATGACCATAGCTCTCTCATTTCCTCACCTTTTGATTGGTCGAAAAATATTTGCATTCCATTGGTACATTTTGGAGAAACGCCATTCACAACCTGGCTGGTGTTAGCAGGATTAGGAGCAACATGGCATATCTCTGAAAATTCCCTGTTGATGACACTGTTTAATGGAACGACTTCAAAGGTTTCAAGCTGAGTTTTCCAGTAGTAAACTCAGTTTTTCCATATTCCCCGTCTGCTGGCCTCTAGAGTCCATTTTCTTTCAGAGAGGTTTCTGGCATAAGGAACACCAAAAGCAAGGGTAGTGCTGCCATTCAAGGGCAGGGTTGTGCATCACCAAAGCTTAAAATGACTACAGCAACCGTTGTCATAGCAGCGTAGACATTGGAGAAGTTGGAAGGGCTTGCAAACTTAACGTTTTGGAAGCGGTTGGGAAGCTCATCACGAGCCGCGATGTCGTGTTTCATGAAAGGACACTCGGCAAGAGAGAGTTGTTGGATCTTGTCCATGCTCCCAAATCAGGAAAGTGGGTTGTATTCCTCAAGGTAGGTGATTCAGTACCTGAGAACTAGCAGATGGAGCCACTGAAGGTGTTTTAGGGAGAGTGGCTGTGTAGGATGATACAACCACAGACTCGGATTCCGAGTTTGAGTCGTTCGAGGCCTCTGAGTCCAACTTTGATGCCGATCGCTCTTTGTAAAACAACAGATCACTGGCAGAGTAGTACAAATAGGAGCAACTTCGCCTTGAAGAACCACCATTAACATCCTTGAAAAGAACGCATGAGAAGTGTTGGAACTGGAGGAGAGAGGGAGTCTTGGAGTAGCAAACATATGGGACTGGAATGGCATCATTTGTGCTGAAGAATGGTTGTTGAATCACTCAAAATGATCTGCATGTAGAGCTAAAGCTTGCGCAATTCAGCCCTCTCACAAGCCACACCACTTAGCCATGGAGTCTAGGGCTCAGTCAATAGAGTCCATAATCTCACACAAGAGAGGAAATGAGTATGGCAAACAGGCAGCCTACTCACACACGACCTGGAGAGATAGAAAACAATCTCATGCCATACTCATAGTGGTCACATAACCCACAATCCCATAGAGAATCGCCGTGTGTCCATGGCTAGCATACAAGGATCTTACCTCACCTAAAAAGTAAGGAGAGGTATCTTTTTCCTAGTGAGCATACTCTAATAAGGCAACCCAATAATCTAGGACCTTTTTGGATATTTCTCCCATCAGGTCTTGACCGTGGACCTCTTGCCTTTTTCTTTTCTCATGCTAAGGCATGGAGCCATCGCCCATGGTCAGCCAGATACCGGCGGTCAATGACCCTGGAAACTGTTAAGATTAATGTCCTGTAATCTGACCGTTGGATCGGCGTGGAACTTGGACCATAGATGTTTTGCCACCTGACATTCCAATGTTAATTCAGATTGACGATCGGAGTAGGCATTTGGTAGTAACCTAGAACATGTTATTGTGGACCTAAAATTGAACCAGATGGTTCCTTTTCCAACAATCTCCAACTTTGCGGCACTCAGATTGGGCTGAGTCCACTTGCCTTCATGCAGCACTACTACTTCTCACGGATCACTAGCTTGGTGTAGAAATCAGCAACTTGCTTGCTAGTTGGAGTGAATACCAGCTTGATAGAACCCTCCTGCACCATATGCTTGATGAAGTGATACGCGATGTCAATGTCCTTGGTGCATGCACGGTGCTCAGGATTCTTGGCGGGTGTAATTGCGGTCTGGTTGTCGACACGCACAAGAACAAGACCTGCTACACTCCCACTCGTTTACGCCATGAGACGTCAAAGCCTAATTGTTTCCTTCGTTCCAAGGATGATAGAAACGTACTTTGCTTCCATACTTGAAGTTGCCATGACCACCTGCCGCTCGCTGTACCAGGTGATGGCCCCATCATTCATGAGGAACACATGTCGAGAGATGGACTTGCGGTCCTCACGGTTTGAAGCCCAAACATTGAGCTGTGTCTGTGGAGCTGTCTGGTGTTCTTGTCGTTTCATTCTAGGTGATGCTGATTATGATCGTTCGAGCAAGGTAGGAAAAGGTCCGCTTCACTGCCTTCTAGTGTTCAGGTCATGGGTTCGCCATGTCATGGCTCACAACGCTCAGCCTGTGCAAAGTGCGGCCTGATTGGAACCATCATGTACATCAGACTGCCGAAAGCGCTCTGGTACTTGTGCTGCTCAGCTGCATATGCTTGTGCATTAAAGCTCGCGAGGTACTATTACGTCTACAGCGGCATGCCCATGGGTTTAGCCTTTGCCAAGCCAAACCGCTGCAAGACATCCTTGATGTAGCGGCTCTGGTGCACAGAGAGAGAGAGAGAGAGAGAGAGCGAGAGAGAGAGAGAGAGAGAGAGTGATTTGTCCACCAGAGGCAGACACTAAAGAAGCATTGGTTGGTCTAAGCTCCAAGAGTTTGCTCCTTGTGCGAAAGTGACCAGGTGCTAAGGACACGATGCAAGGAACTGATTCGTATGAACTGCTCAATGTGGAACCTTTGCTCTGAGGGTGATATCATCTCTTGATTGCAATACAAAGAGCGGTTGGCGGGAACCATTGTGTCGGAATGCGTTTTCTAGACCGTCGCCTCAGGCAGGTTGACAGTATTTGTTATGAGTGGCAGGGCCATCATCTCGTGTAACAAGTGGTAGGTGTTTGCGACCATCTCATGAACAGAAGCTAGGTATGTCACTCAGCTTTGGAGCAAAAAAAGTGGTTTGGCTCCAACATCTCATTATTGAGATGAGTGGGAGTACAATGGTTGCACTTCCTGTGCCCTTTGACAACCAGAGCACAATCACTCTCGCCAAGAATCTAGAGCAGCACATACGCACCAAGCACATTGACATCGAATATCACTTGTGCAAGAAGGCATGTAGACTCAGCCCACTCTGACTGTAGCAAAGTGGAAAATTGTCGGGTTGGTCGCCATCCAGCTGAGTTTTAAGTCTACAAGAGCATGTTCCATAGAACTACCAGATGCCTACTTCGATAATCATTCTGACTTCATTGTTGGAAAGTATTTGAACTCGATGTGAGAGGGAGCCTTGGAGTAAAGACCATGTGTGACTCAAAGAACATCACTTGTGCTGAACAATGATTGTTGAATCACTCAAATGATGAAGTAAACATAGAGCTTGGGTGAATGAGCCCTCTGACAAGCCATACCACTTAGCCATGGAGGCTAAGGCACACATACTAGAGTCCATAAACTCATGCAAGAGTGGAAATCAGGCTAGCAATCAGGCTCACCACTCCCACACAACTTTAGGAGCTAGAAAATGCTCTCATTGTATCCTCCTATTGGTCACATAACCCATAATCTCATGGAGATTTGCCATGTGTCTTATGGCTAGCATAGAAGGATCTCACCTCACCTTAAAAGTAGGTGTTGGAATTCTCCACATCCACAACAAAGCCTGAGTAGGCCTTGCTGACGTTACAAGACCCTGATGTGCTTAGCTAGACATGTACATGCTGTAAAAAAGGAAAGTGCGGAAGCTTGTTTTTGTGAGATTTTGATTGTATTATGAAAATACAAAAATACATGTAGAGTAGCAATATGTACTAGTCTCACAGTAGCATATGTACAGCACAAAGCTCTGACTGTGTTCCTGGCCCAAGCTGGGCGCAACGTCTTGCCAGGCGTCCAGCCCTGGACAAGAGTCTTGGCGTGTCTTGCAGGTAGACAGGACTTCAGGAAGTTAGGGCCCCTCCTAGCCAAGCTGGCAGTGTTGCCAGGCTCACAGGGTCGACAGAGGAGAACTCTGGCAGGATCTGGAACTGAGTGCAAAGTCAGAAGGCTGACTTTGCTGGCGGTAGCTGACACTTAGATGCTCCATGATACTGAGAGATTGAAATGTGACGACTACTAGTCCCTCCTTTTATAGTGCTATGCCTTGGGGGAGTTTGGTCCCTTCTGCTCCCTTGTAGGTAGTAGTCTCAACGCCACCACCTGCTGATGCAGTAAAGCGTCGTCCAGCATTGGACGACGCGTTGATGATGCAGTAATTCATTGACGAGGTCGTGTAGTGGCTCAGACAACCTTGGGTGCTGCCTGTACAATGTCATGCGCACACCTCGTAGGGTTGCATACTCCATTCTGCCTCATCTGAGGCAGTTGTCGAGGTGTCCAACGTAGGTGAGAAAACCGAGGTGGTCAATCTTCTCTTGGACTTTCCAACGGAGTTATATACAATCCCCAGTCATGAACACAACACTTGCGAAACAAACCAGTAATCAACTGGCCTGTACAGTGGAAATTCACAGGAGGAATTTTCCTGACAAGTCACAGAAAAAATCTGCAACTTCTTGTAAGAACCTCCGAATCAAGAATTGACTGCGCCTGTCTGTAGCATAAATCCAGCGCAGTTATCGCTTCACTCCAACATTCCCCCTCGATAAGTGTGCTGGTGATGACGGGCACCTTGTCGATTTCACTCAGAGGTGAAGAATTCAATGATCTCTTTGGTAGCCAACAGAGCTGGTTCGATGAGAGGGATGTCTGCGTCTTTGTCATAAGCTCGAGTCTCAGAGATGAAGTTTGGGTAGTTAATCGGGCGGAAGAAAATCTGTCCGACTCTGATCTCAGCTTCTGGGTGCTTGTATAACGTAGTTCGGGTCTCCTTGGGCTCTTCTCTGGACTCCAACTGTGATCCTGAACAATTGGGGAGGCCTGGAACAACTCCGGGTACCACACTTGTCACTTTCTCATGGAGATTGTCAACTTCTGACACCTCCTTGATGTTGACTTTCGCTTGTGAAACTTCCACTTGTGACAGGCGAAGAAAACTGGTCATCTTGTCTTTGGAAGGTTGCAGGTGAGGAATCCGGTCTTGGAAAGGTCGCAGTCAAGCTGGCAGGATGGGACAGATTGCCAGAAAATAATTTCTGACCTTGTCCTGACTTGGAGGTGGAGCAAAAAAAGGTAGTTCCGCACTACAGTTGTTCATCCTGTTGTTTTTGGGTGCATAGTTGCGAGTTGAGGCCGATTTTGCCATCAGTCGCTCTCCCTTAGTCGCTTGGTGACGACCGTCCGCCCTTGTCTACTCCTCAGAGGGCGATTTGTTACTTGGGAGTGCAGTTTGTGGAGAGAGAACGCTGCTCCACACAACTCCCTTGTCGTCGCGCAGGTGTCCCTCGCCGTACTTAGTCTCAAAATCGCGTTTTCGGCTTGTAGTTCCGCCAACAGCTGTCTTTCATCCTGTTCCTCTGCCGGTTGGTCGTGTAGTGGTGGAGGTGGTTACGGCGGCCAAACTTGAACTCGCGAGAGGCAAACTGCTCGTCGCTGACAGTGTTCCGAGTGGAGCTGCCCGACTGTGCTTTCTACCACTTTGCTCTCGTTCCCTCGTGCGTCCTGCTCCACGGCATCAAACCTGACTGTCTCCACTGGTCAGGGCGACAGTGAGCTGGCAGTCGGTGGCTGCGCTCACAGCTTTCGGTGGCCGAGAGCTCAACGTTGCGAGGTGAGCTCCCGCTGTCCCCGCACCCCCTCCGCCGGTTTGCTTTGTTGCGCAAGCCTCTGTCTTGCGTTTTGTCTTTTGCTCTTTTTCTATTTTCTTTTTTGTTCTCGACGAGCTTCTGGAGGCCGCGACCTTGCGACTTCCGGATCGGCACTCCGCGAGGTCGTGTCTCTCCACTTTGCTTGCTTGATCGAGCGAGGTGCAGCTCGAGGGAGGGAGCGAGAGTGGATCGCGAGCCAAGGTTCGCGTTCCGACGCCGCCGCACGGCATCGGCGTCTTGCACTCGTCGCGCGATGCAGCCGCGGCAACTTGCTGACGTTGTCGCCTCGAGCGACGTCCAGCCACGGCAGCGGAGTGGTCAGCAGATTTTTGAAAAAACTGCTACGATGAAACTTGCTACGACGAAGTTTTCACCGGAATTTTTTCAGCTGCTGCTTCTTGCTGCTGCTATTGATTTTGAAGCTGTTGATTGTGCATGTCTGCTTCATTCAGCTGCTCCTTAGTAGAAGAGCCAAGAGCTACTAGTTTCAATGGCGTCGAAGTCAATGAAATTGACGCATCAAAAACGTCGTGAATCGCCAATGGTTTTGGGAATGCAGGAGATGGCGTGCAGTTGACTTGAGGATCTAGAGTGTTGGTAACGACAGGCTCCTTTTTCCCTCTCCCCTGTCAACCGCACATGGTACTTCGCATGCTCCATACACCATAAAGCACATGAGCAAATCGCCAATGGGTTGCACCGCCATGGTGAGGGTGCGAATCTTTGACTTTCGTGTGCCGCAGAACTTCGTGTGGTTCCGTCGGTACTGTGAGAGTGCGTTTGAGGTGAGTGCGCACTGAATAGCGCACCGATTGAAGATGTCTTTTGGAACTGTCTTGGTTAGGAAGTCCGCTGCTTGCTCCGAACCAGGCACATGCATGAGTCGCACGGTGTTATCAACGACTTTTGACCGGATCTAGTGGCCGCGTATGTCGATGTGTTTCGTGCGTCCTTGGAATTTGGTGGAGTTTGCGAGATCCATCGCGGACTTGTTGTCGACGTAGATTTCAATGGGTTTCTTTTGCCCAAATCAAATGTCGTCAAGAAGGTTCCGTACATAGGTCACCTCTTGTGCGGCAGATGTTGCTGCGACGTATTCAGCTTCGGCAGAGCTGAGTGTGATGATGTTCTGCCGCTTGCTTGACCATGAGACTGCAGCTCTCGACAAAAGGCACACGATGCCGGTAGTGCTCCGCCGGTCCTCCTCCGTGCCTCCAAAATGTTCATCAACGAAGCACTTGAGCTCCAAGTCCTTCGAGGTATCGAAGCGTAGTGTTGTGTCTTTTGTGGCGCTCATGTACACAAGGGCTCGATCGAGCTCCTTACAAGCATTTGTTGTGCAGGTCTCGTTCCCATGTGCAAGGTTCCCCACAGCGTACTATAGGTCCGGTCGACTGCAACTTGCAGCATGCATGAGTGACCCCACCCTGCTGCGGTAGTCGGTCTCACTCCTCCCCCTTTATCCTTGATGCATCAACTGTTTCTGGGTTAAGGGTGTTGGTACGTGTCGATCAGGCACATCAAAGCGCTCAGAGACCTTTGTGCAGTAGGTCTCTTGGTTCAACTCCAAGATACGCAAGTGTTGATTGCGCTTGATGTTCATGCCGAGGTAAAACTCGAAGGATGGCATGAGCGTGATGTTCACCTCTTTGGCCATTGCTGTAGCTGTTTCTTTGATGAACTGTGCAGACGGGCCGATGATGAGGATGTCATCCACGTACACAAGGGCATAGCAGTCT